>QEPC01004817.1:129297-158201 GCA_003113815.1 Sphenodon punctatus | reverse complement strand
GCTACACCCCCTCCCCGGCCGCCCGTGCGGGGCTGATGCTGCATGGCATACCCAGCTGGAACAAGATCCGCCAAAGTTGGACCGGCCAGATCATCCAGCCAGGTCTCCGTGATGCATGCGAGGTCCACGGCCCCATCCAAGATTAAATCATGGATCACTGGGGCCTTGTTGACCACGGAGATAAGGGGAGAAAGGGGAGAGCGGGGGAGCCCAGTGAGAAGGAGGTTACAGTAATAGAGGTAAGAGATGACCAGGGCATGAACAAGGGTTTTGGCAGAGGAAACAGAGGGTATTTTCAGACGTTACGAGATCACAGTGAACCACGGTGAATACCCACCTGTGGTCAATGTGTCTCGAATGTCTGTTTGGCGGCCGCCAGATGTTCGCCACGGTCAATCTGCACATGGGGTCAATTTGAACCACGCTTCCTGGGCTAGCCGGGGGAATGTCCCGGGAAGCGCGGTCAAAGAGATCCCCAGCAGGGAACAAAAAAAATAACATCTGGCCGGGCTCCACGGGCCGGGATCACCGGCGGGATCCCGGTCCATGGCGAATCCGGCCCGACGCGGCAGCCGCATTGGCCCCGCCGCCCGCCCATCTCCCAAGAGGGCGGGCGGTGGGAGCGTGGAGGGGGCGGGGCCATGTGGCCGCACGTTGCGCCACGCGGTCCTGCCCCCTCCCAGATTTCCCACCGGGATCCCCCCGGCACGTCTGTTGCAGCGTGACGGGGTGACCCCGGCGGGGAATGAATGGGTTGATTTCGGTACGGGGCCAATGGGCCCCGTATCGTCTGAAATCACCCAGAGAGAAAAGGGGCAATCTTAGCAATGTTATGGAGGGAGATGTGGAACTCTGTGGAAGTGAGCACTTTTCAGGGACATTAGTTGATGGGATAAACAGGAGGAAGCTGCAGCTATTTGGACATATCTGGATGAAGCACAATAGTTTAATAAGGACTAAATTCTTTGGTGTGGTACAGGGCAGAAGACTAACAGTCAACTAGTCCCATTTCAGAGAGTATGAAGGGACATTCATTTAGAAACTGTATTAATATATATATACTCTGTCAAGCATATTTACATTCTTCAACACTATAGATCGTTACCTACAATCTTTCCCAGTGTACAATTTAGATTCAATAACAGATTCATTAATAACTTGACTACATATAGCAATAGATTTCCCCAAAGTCACAGAGAATGTCAAAAGTAAAGGTTAGGAACAGAAGTATGTATTTTTGACTGCCAGTGCTTGGCCATACTTCATTATGAAAGATCTTTGTTTCTAGCTAAATGTATGGGGAATAAGGTGGTATAATTTTGTGTTTTTTGGTTTTTAATAGATTTTTCTGATACATCAGAAAATTGATGTATCATGCGAGTTTCTGAAAACTCTCTCAAAATGCAATAATTCACATTTTGGAATAAAATAGTGGGGGAGAAAAGTCCTCACTTCCACAGCATTCTACATCTAACTAAAGAGAACAATGGGTATTTTCAGACGTTACGAGATCACAGTGAACCACGGTGAATACGCACCTGTGGTCAATGTGCCTCGCATGTCTGTTTGGCGGCCTCCAGATGTTCGCCACGCTCAATCCGCACATGGGGTCAATTTCAACCACACTTCCCGGGCTAGCCGCACCAATTCCCCGGGAAGCATGGTGAAAGTGATCCCCGGTGGGGATCAAAGAAAAGTCACGTCTGGTCGGGCGCCACGACCCGGAACCACTGGTGGGATTCCGGGCCGTGGCAATTTCATCCAGATGCTGCGGCCGCATTGGCCCTGCCACCCGCCCGTCTCCCCAGAGGGCGGGCGGCAGGGAGCATGGAGGGGGCGGGGCCGTGCGGCCACGCGTTGCGCTGCGCAGCCCCGCCCGCTCCCAGATTCCTTACCGGGATCCCCCAGCATGTCTGTTAGGGCATGACAGGGTCATCCCAGCGGGGGATGAATTGATTGGTTTCGTGATGGGGCCAACTGACCCCGTCACGCCTGAAAACACCCAATAAGGCAGTATTGTAGATTTTTTTAAAAAAATCTATCCCAGCACAGTAAGTAAGGTAGTATATTTCCTTTCAGTTGTGTAAGAAGGCGAGAGTGCTACCAGATAAATAACTATTACTGAATGCTCATGACTCCTCTCTGAGAATGATTTAGAAATGAGGAGCAATCATTCTCCTTCACTTGCCATTTTGGGGCAGAATTTATCTAAATCCAAGATTTCCAAACAAATCAATACCTTGTTAGCTCTTAAGAGTAGGATTAAAGATTCCCTGAATTGTTTCACTGTTAGACAAATTTGGACCCGATCATTTGAAGAATTAAACATCATTTTAGAAGATCCTGAACACCCCCCCTTCTTTGCAGGATCAAGGATGTAAACATATTTAGGACAAGGAAAAGAAAGCATTCTACTAAGGAGCAGACACACTATGGGTATTTTCAGATGTTACGAGATCACACTCAACCACAGTGAACCACGGTGAATCCTGCGGTGGGGCCAACGTCTCTTTCGCGGGTGCCAGATGTTCACCATGGTCAATACCCACATGGGGTCAAAATCAACCACGCTTCTGGAGCTCCCTCCTGGACCATCTCTGAAAGCGTGGTCAAAGAGATTCCCAACGGGAACCAACAAAAAGTAACGTCTGGTCGACAACTAGCGGCTGGAATAAAAGGAAATGATTCCCAGCCGGGGACAAAGCATGCAGTGTCACTGCCAGGCAACCAGCAACAACACAGGCCGGGGAGGGAGATTTAAAGGGCACACAGCAGCAGTCAGGACGACCCACCCCAGCGCCTTCCAGGTGCTTTGACCACGGCCTGGCCCGGGATCGGCGTAATGTCTGTTGCACTGCCCCAGGCCGTGATCTGGTGGCCCGATTCTCTGCCATGGTCCCAGTCCCGTGACGGGACTTTTTTTGACCACGGGGGGTAGTTGTTTGGTTCACCCCCGCCGGGAATCCACTGTGGTGAATCGGGACCGCGTAACATCTGAAATCACTCTATGTATCTGTGTATAGCTAGGTAAGACAGAAAGGAAGAACCACTCTTAGAATTAGCAAGGAAAGCAATGATATTGTTTTCATAAAGAGATTTATTTACTTGAGATTGAAGGGTTTCTGAGTAGATTCTGTTGACTGAAAGAAACTGCATTTGGAGATCTGAAATATCTAGTGTGTATGTATTTATACACTGCAGGAGAATGACAAGCAACGTGCTTGCTAGATATCACAAATGAGAGCTGTGTAAAGCAGAAATGGGCAGAATGCTGTGGCAATAATCCAGATAATATAGTTTTCCCCCGAGGATACCTCTCCTGGAAATTGCCTTCTGGACTCCTGCACATTAGTGTGAATTACCATCTGAAACCCCCCCTAGAGCACAACTGATTTGGAGGAGTAAACTATACTGTAGTTTGTAAGCTATTTTTCCCTTCTCTGCCTTCTTTGCTTAACAGATGGCAAGTACAGTTCAATGTATTTTGATGTCACAGCATATCAGTCTGAATAGAAAATACCAGGCTTCTGCCACCAAATATTATAGTGGGGTGATGAAATCCATAAGAAGGGACTTTATAGACTGCTCAGAAGTGAGGTTTTCCTGTGGGTAACAGTTTTCAATTACACCTACCCAGGCAAACATATCAAGTGTTGTACTGGCACTGTGTTGGTATTCACAGCAGGGCCCAAGACTGGCAGGTGTGTTTACTAAATCAATAACCCTTTTATATGTGCTGGGTCAGCTGTTTTAACTGCCTGAAGTTGTTCGCTTGAGTCTAGTTGCGAATGAGCAACAAATGAATGTGCGTTTAAATCTGCCTTCCAGAGACTGGCAAAAATCAGTTTCTTAATGGAGGTTGCCTTCTAGTGGGATAAAGGTGAGCATGATTTGTGCTCAGTGCCACTGGAGACACTTTGAGAAGGTCACTTAAGATAGGAGATTGCCTAATAAAGATGGTACCTTGTCCAGTACAAATTTGAAGACTACAATTCAGAAGCAGAATCAAATAATGATTGTACTGGTAGCACAAAGAAATTGGATTCATTGTCTGAAAAACAGTAATAAGAGACAGAGAAGGGGAAATGTTTTTATGTGTTTTCTTGGTTTCGTATTGTTGAGGTTTTCTTTCAAAATAATCAATTCTCTCTGACATATATCTAGTGAAAACGTATAGGGCTGCAATTCAGGGTGTGATCTATGTGAAGAATATTGTCCCTTGTTATTTTGTTTTAAACCCTGCCTCTGTTTGCTATGTATGTTTTACAGTTATTGTTAGCTATATTCCCAACCAATGTATACTATGCACTTTCCAAAAGCTTTGTTCTGGAGAGCTCTGTTCTGAAGGCAGTTCCGCTGTCAGGTGACAGAGGTTAGAGGAAAGAGAACAATAAAAATATAGGTAGGTCAGAGATGTACAACGGCCACTATATGAATGGAGAAAGTAAATGTTGGAAGTGAGCCTGAACTGTGTCTTAGGAAAGCAGTAAAGCTGAAACAAGTATCCCATAACCTGAAAGGTATTGTCCAAAAGTATGCTTGGTTCGAATTAACCCTGTTCTGTATGTCCAAAGAATAACACCGCTTTCAAACAAGGTGCTGAAAAGCGCCTCCTGAGCCCTGTGTTGAGAGAAAAGCTGTGCGGGGAGTGTTTACATGCCCCCTGCACTACTGGAAGTGACGTACCCCCTGTTGCCAGCCTCGTCAGCGACTGGAGATGCGGTGCTTTGAAGAGGCGTGTTCTGAAAGCCTGAAAAGTGAGGCTTTCAGAACGCAGTCGCACCTCTTCAAAGCACCGCAGCTCCAGTCGCCGCCGCTGCCGGCAACGGGAAGCACGTCACTTCCAGCAGCGCGTGTGTGTGTGTGTGCGTGTGTGTGTAAACACTCCCTGCATGGCTTTTCTATCAATGCAGGGTTCAGGAGGCACTTTTCAGTGCCTCGTTTAAAAGCGGTGTAAGACACACTAAAATCTTAAGTTCTAAATGCTTTACTGAAAATATGTGGTTAATTCGACAACCTTAGAGTAAAAGATAAAGTCAAGCAAATGAATAAATACATTCCATCGCATAATTTGTTGTCAAGTTTAAATCCAAAATCACACTCTGCCGGATAACTAACAAAAAGCTTCTAGCTCTAGGTATTTTGGGTAGGAGATAGGAAAGTGGTTTCAATTAGGGACAGAAGAGATTAGAGACAACTCAAAGCGATTCAGAGAAAAAGGAATTTTCTTGGAATGGCCAGTTAAGGAGAAATAAAGATGATATTTACCAAATAATCCTGCAGGGGCACTCTCTAAGAAAATCAGCTGAGTCTGTGTTAAGCTGGATGAGGTGAGAAGTGCAAAACCTGTTCTGGGTCTGGACTTCTAATATACTCTGTAACCACATTAAAACTTAATTTCATCCCAGGAAGTATGACATCAAGTCTCCACACTGAATTTGTGTCACGTTTTACCTCAGTTTCCTCAAAGGGAAAATGTGTTTAGTGGTCCAGGCCTAACATGATCTGGTCTGGATATAGGGCACTCTTTTCCAATATGTGGAAACTCAGTTTACACTATGCTAATAAGCCAGCTGCTCAGCAAAGTATTGTAAAGACAATTTATTTATAAATGAAGCTATGAGACATAAGAATATTATAAATATAAAGCAATAGTTTACTTAAGTTCAAATAAAGACATAGTACAAAAGAGAAACTGTGTCAGTTAAAAACACATGGTTTGAGAAGACATTTCTGTTCAGAGAACAGTTCTTATTGCAAATTCAAAGATCTTAACATCTATAAGATATAACATATGCTCTAAGTATTATTGCTATGGTTGACTCGATGCAGCATAAAGAATATACATTCATATTACCCAGTCCTTTGCCCCATACTGCATATGGATATGAGAAAAGCTCCAAGGAAGGAACTGTTTCTGAAAAGTCCATTTCTCCTCTCCCTTCTTATAGAATGGAAATTGCTTGGAAGTCAATTAAAAATGACTTTAGGTCAAAACTGCTGACAGGGAGGGTTTTCTCAAAGTACATAGTAAGAAGCCTGTTGATAATACTAAAACAGGTTGCTATCATCTAAGATAGGATTAGCAATGAGTAAACTCCAAACAAAAAAGGCCCCTTCCTGCCCTACTTGGGAGTCACGTCTCTTGACTCCAGTCAACAGTGAATGTTGATTTCTTTAAGAGACAGACTGGCTAATTACATCTCCTATTCCAGTATACAGGCTGATTACATCTCCTATTCCAGTATCTGGTCCAGAATTCAGTAGAAAGGTCACTATAGGACAGGTCTTCAGGAAGTCATCATACAGAGAGGCCAATTCTGATTTCCAATATATTGAAACACAGATGGTCAAAAAATATATGCCTATATATGGGATACATGACATTTGGACATGGTTCTTGCTATATGGGTTGCATTTGGGTGTGTGAAACACACACGTGTTGCTGATGTGTACTGGCATGATAAAACCTGGGGGACATGTTTTCCTTGATTTTTTTGAGAGCATAAGGTGGTTTACGTGTCCTGTAACTGATATCTAATTTTAAAAGTCTTTGCTGATGCATTTGGGGTTCTGTAGGCCCCAAATCCCACCCAAAATAGAGTCCTAATTTCCTGCCTCTTCACTTCTGACATGGGGCACTTGGGTTATGTGTGAAATGCTCTCACCACATTCTATATAAACTCACAACTGTTTTTCTAATGCAAGATAATTATTATTGTTTTTAAAAACCAAGTATAAATCATGACAAAAGTTAATGAAACTATTGCTTACCACAAGTCTTTGACGTAACTACAGGCCTGAATGGAAGCTCTATGGTCATAAAACCCATTAAAACAGATAAAACTGCCAAAATTGCAGTACTCAGTCTGGTCTAGTAACATCAGGTACTAATTGGTACTTGACTGGTGCTCAAGAGGCTACCTGATGTACCAAAATACTGTTTTTCATCCTGGTTTTTTTTCACTTGTGGTATCGTTTTTTTTATTGTCAGTACTAATTTTTTGACTAACCAGTTTGATTCCTTTACCAATTTACTGATTAGTAACAATTCATAAACAGGTAACTCAATAATAGTAATATTCAGTATTTTCAGGTAATCGGGCACCCAATGTGGTACTGAAAATTGTGGGTAGTACCTGAGGGTAGCCAATGAGCTACCCATTTTGGCTCTAGACAGCAGACTCTATGGAGGGACTGCTGGAAATGGAAATCAAAGGTTGAGGATTTCTTTCAGTTTCCTTCCCTAACAGGCAAGTGTAAATATTAGGTGACAATATGTCTCCCGTTTAGGCAGGACAGTCAAGCTGGTAGCTGATCCATCATGCTTCTGGTCCTACCTTCAGGCAGTATGATAGTGGTGCAGCAGCTGGGACTCGAAGGTGACATGGCTAGGCAGAACAGCACCTGGACCTGCCCTGATTCATATTTCTTAACATTTCTATGCCACCCCCTCATGCCCACGGCATCTCGGGGCGGCTAACAATACAATGAAACAATAAAATACATTAAAACCAACATCAATTTTAAAATAATTTAAAAAAACCCCAACCCTAATCTTACCCTCCAATTCCCTCAAATCCCCTACCCCACCCCACCAATCTCCCTCATTTACCCCTCCCTCCCCCCTCCCCTCCAAAGGCCTGGGCGAACAGCCAAGTCTTGCATGCCCACTGAAAGGCGAGCAGACCCAGGGCCAGGCAGGCTTCCTTTGGTAGGGAGTTCCACAACCGTGGCCCGATCACTGAGAACACCCTCTCCATGGTGGCCCCCCTGCCTTACACGGGGGACCTCCAGATGGGTGCCCCCAGTGGATCGAAGGGTTCGTTCTGAGTCACGGAAGGCGAAGCGGTCCCCGAGATAAGAGGGGCTGATACCATATAGGGCTTTGTATACCAATACTAACACCTTGAACTTGGCTCGGTACGCTATAGGCAGCCAGTGCAGAGAGTGGAGCATTGGTGCAATGTGCTCACAGCGACCCGTCCCTGTAAGGAGACAGGCTGCCGCATTCTGCACCAGCTGCAGCCTCCGAACCAATATCAAGGGAAGCCCCACGCAGAGCACGTTGCAATAGTCGAACCTCGAGGTAACGAAGGCATGGATGAGAGTGACCAGGTCAGATCTGGAGATGTACGGGCGCAGCCTCCACACCAGATACAAGGCTTGACCCTTGGTGGCAGTGGGGGGGGGGCTGGAGGGGGAGGACTACCTGGTGGCAGCAGGTGGGGGGCCCTGACCCAACCCTAGTGGTAGGTTGGGTCGGAAATTGCCACTGTGCTGGTCCTGGTTGTAGCAGGGTCAGTCAGTGGTGGGAATTGTGTGTGGGGGGGAGGTTTTTTACAAGTGATAATTAATTTTATACAGTGGGATAAGAACAGTTGGGTTGGGACGGGCGTTTTGTAGTGTGTGATGTAGCTATAATAAGTTCCCCTGCGTGGGAAATTGTAATTTTGTTATTTTGATATTGTAATATTGATTATTGTTGCCCCTGTGAGGGTTTTTGTGTATTTACATTGTGAGCCGCCTTGAGTCAGCTGTAATGCTGAGAAAGTGCGGGATATAAATTAAATTGTGATGATGATGATGATGATATTGGGGTAATGTGGGAGGCATGTGGCATGGGCACTGGCAGCATTCCACTTTGGGACTTTCAAAATCTGGTAATCTTAGGGTGAAAAGGTAACATTTCCAAGAGAGCCCATGCAGCGATATAGTAAGTAGTGATCAGTTTCTATACAGAAAACAGTGCACATACCGTTTTGAAAATCAAATCTTAAATTATAGGCAGCTGCAAGTTCTCATTGAATAAGTTCACACCTATGCCATTCAATGAGAGCTGTTGGGGTGAAGTCTTCCAGTTGGCAACCTGTGTTTTGATGGGGCTTCTACATGTGCAGTCGGATTAAAATTACATTTTCTGGCTGGAATCATGCAGGAAAGTGTCTACTTGTCCCTATAGTGATTTTTGTTGCTATAGGTTTTCTAGATTGTTTTGTAACAGGGTGGCTTTGGCCAGCCCTGTTCCAGCCGCAGTAGTGGCACTTCCTCCCCTCAACAACCAGGCAAGGGGAAGAGGAGCAAGGCAGAGCGATACCTCTGGCCTCATGGTGCCAAGTGCCAAGCAAGCATCAGGCAGAACTAAAAGCAATTTGGCACCCACTTATTTATTTATTTTTTAAAAAAACACTGCATGGCATGGTAAAGGTAAACATAACCCCCATCCTCTAGCATTGGCCCTATGGACAGGACAGGCCAAACCATATGTCAGGCCAGACCAGGGCAGGCACCCCTCCCTCTCCCCCAGTCGATTACTTATAGATCCTGCAGCACTTTAGCACACAGTCAAATTCACCAAAGAGAATGGACAAAATGACTGTAGTCACTTTTTTATTTTGCTCTATCAGCCAATCAAAAGCTTGCCATCTGGCTTGGTCAGCCAATGAAAACTTGCCATCTGGCTTATCATCACTCAAATGTCCCCTCCTATACCCCCCTCCTACCAAATATGGCACTAAGTTTCATTTCCAGAAGAAACTCATCTGTCCAGCAGCCCCCCACGAGTGCATAGGTTCCCGAAGTTTCAGAAGTTTTCTGAATAATGGTCTTGGTTATTGGAACTTCAGCACAGCCTTTTGGAACTGACAACTGTAATTTTCACCAAATTCTGAAGTTTTATGAAGACCGAGTTTCAGTCCTAGTAAGAATGAGTGGTACAGATTGTCTTGTTGCAAACAATCAGCATTAGAAGCTAGGCAAATATGGGAACTTATTTTAGGTTTATACTATGTATTTTAGGATTTACAATGAATATATGGTGATGAAGGCCACACCTGGCCCATACCAACCTTATTTGGGAGCACTAGCATTGGGGGGACCCAGTCTGACATTCTGAAAGTGACACCAAGTTGTTCATAGACCTCTTAGTGCTGTTCCTAAATATCCAGCTCCCTGGATGGGATTTTCACTGTTCCCATTTGGTGGGCCATCACAGAACATATTAAATGTGGTGTGCGGAATGTAATCCTACCACTTGTACATCAAATAAGCCTTTATCAATAGTGTAGCAGGGAGAAGTCCTGTGGGGATGCTGCCCCTTTAAAAGGGGGGTTGCATGGGTCATCCAGAGACCTGAGTATGCCCAGGGGTGTGGCAGAGCCAGCCCCATAGGGGGACCAGCCTGTGAAGGGAACAGGCTGGGAGACCCTGAGCCAGAGTGGGCAAGACACTGGCCCTTTAAGGCTGAAGAAGAAGAAGCCTGGCCATGCCCACACTGCTGAATATAAGGAGAGCAAGGCAGCAAGAAAGGCAATCTCTGCTAGGGAGCTGAAGGAGCAACATCTCCCTGGAAGAAGCCTGGAGACCTTCCCACTCTATGCTCTCCAGGGTTCTGAAGGCTGGAGAACCAGAATGGAACCAGGTACTGCGAGAGGCTGTGCCCAGGAGGGAGCCTCATGCCCGGGGAAGGCTTGGCTGAAGCCTGGGAACTTTGAAGCCTGGCTAGATGGACAAGGGGGGTTGATGTTAGGTTGCTCCTGAGCCTGTAAGATACTTACCTAGGCCTGCAGGGTAGAGACAACTGAGCTGGCAGCCCCAGGGATTGGAGTCTAATAAAGGTCTGTGAACTGGATATCCTCTGGATTGCCTGAGCTGGGTCCTATAGGAGGGTACCCCCTTCCTCAGAGGGGTAGAGGTAATTCCCCATGAGACACCTCAGCACTCCTGTGTGTCCCTGAGAAGACCCCCTGCTACAAATAGTTTTATAAGCACCATTTCAAGATGAATACACTTTGCAAGTATTTCAGACTACCCAGAGAATGTACACAACTTTCACATAGATTTTCACATACAAACTCCAAATACATGTATAGAAAGGACCATATGTCTACAGACCAGTGACAGAATCTTGCACCAAGTAACCCAGACTCAGCATCTTACTAAGTGGAAACATCCTAAAAGACACCTCAGCAACAGAATGTTCATACAAAAAGCCTTCATGCATTCTTCACTGTCAGAGCCTGATGTCTTGAGTTATGTGATGTGATTATGCTAGGAACACACTTTATGCAATTAGTAACAGAAAACATGACATCAACCTAGAATGCTTTCAATGGGATGCAAATATATATTATTTAGGCAGTTCTGTACTTCTTCATTTCCTTAGGTGCATGTGGTTTGTTCTTTATTCATGTAACTCTAATTTCAGCATGCATGCAGCTTGCACAAATATTTTTCTCTCTTTCCAGTGTTCATAGAACTGCAGTAAAGAGGAGTAGTTTGTTTACTTGTTCTCGGTGGCCACTCTGCCGCTGTGGAACTCCCTTCAGCTGGAGCGCCACCTGACTTTGGACCTCCCCTCTTTCTGTAGAGTGTAAGATCTGATTGTTCCACCAGGCCTTTGCTGAGGGAGATGGATGATGGGTGGGTTGGATTAGGGTGGGAGTTATTCTTGGTTGGGATATTTTAATGTTGAAGTATGTTTTATGTTTGTATCTGTTTTTATAATGTTGTTAGTCACCTCGAGATGTATATGCAGGATGAGGCGGCATAAATAAATAAATCCCATAGTAGTATCCTCTGGGAGCAGACAGACCACTTGCTGTGATACCAAGTGGGTAACTAGGTGGTATGGGAAAAATATATGAAGACATCTTTAAGGTCAATACAAAGTAGTGTGGCATCATCAACACATGAAACAAGTTAGCCTCCAACCATAATGCATGGAGGGCTGTCTATAACCAAGGGCCTTTAGATTTTGAACAAGCTTTACTTTGTTAAAAGAAAGCGACACTAACAAACAGAAGAAGTACCTTGGTACTTCACCACCCTTGGATTTGCACCATTCTGATGATACCTGAGGCTATAACTTCAGATGCAGGATTGGGCTCCTAAGCCTTTTAAAATCTCATTGACACAAATGCTGACCATTGCAGTTCTACTCATTCTTCACTGCTTTTTACCGTCTTTCTATGTTGATCTGCTGTCATACTCATTTTTGAGGGACTGCCAAGAAGAGAAGAGTGCATCACTTTACAAACTCCCTGTTCAATCTCCAGAGGGTGAGGTGGTTCAAATCAAAATTACCCTCTACAAGTTTGTTCTGGCTATCGTGATGTGTTCTACTCTTTTATGCTGTCATTACCGTCCTCATAAATTATTACATTTCTGCCCTGATAACTTATTGATTGTACTCTGAGTTTTCTGTTCTCGATATATTTCTTTTCATGTTCATTTGTCTTCCACTAGAGAGTTCCACTTCAAAAACAGCTGTCTTCACTTTTTCAAATTTATTCTAGTCAGAGTGTCACAGAGCTGGAAGGGACCTCAGGGCTCATTTATTCCAGTCCCCTGCACCACTGCAGAACCCGCCACACCCCAATCATCTGCATAGAGAAATACCAGCAGCAGCTACAAGTCAATGAAATTGTCTCTTAAGCAGGGCCAGCCTTAGTGTAAGCGGGGTCCAGGGCGGGGAACAAATGTGGGGCCCCTATCTCCCTAGGGTCACTCCCCAACTCAGAGGGCGCTCCCCAGACTGGGGACAGCATGCTACCTGGGCCTGGCACTCCCCCCCCCCCCCCCCCTCCCCCCTCCACTGCCTGTCACAGTCTTGGCCAGGGGAAATGAGGGAGAGAGGCAGAGGCCTCACCTCTCCCTCATTTCCCCTAGCCGAATTAGCCAAGCAGGCAGTGGAGTGGGCCAGCGGCATGAGGGAGAGGCAGGGCGTCTGCCTTCTTCTCCCTCACTTCTGGTGGGTCAGAGCATTGACCTGAGTGGAAGGATGGTATGAGCTGGTTTGAACATAAAGATAGAAGAATTCAATGCCTTTGGAGTAAGATAAATGAATACAGCTATACAGGTTACTGCTGACTGAGCAATGTGGTATATAAGAATTTTTTCTGCAGCAAATAAATATACCATATACCCAGTATTCTTGGACACATATATATGTCACTGAGACCAAGCTGGATGCCAAAATCAAGCCTTGCCAAAAGGTCTTTATTAAAAGATACCCCTGAGGATGGGAATTTCCTGAAATGCGTTGGGTTGAATTTGTTTTTGTTCATTATTGTTTTTATAGTTATACATTATTTACACATAGATTGACAGCTAGTTTTATAAGATGTTGTTTGCATGTATTTTCTATGTTTAGCATTTTTGCTTCATATGTAGATCTATCTCGGGATCAACATAGACTTTTTATACATTGTTGGCATAGAGATTGTCATATAGAGAGATTGCTTTATTAAATTTATTACACATTTATTATGCATTTCTTTTCCAGTGGCCTTTTTGTTTTCATATGTGCCCTAGCCTTGCATGCAGCAGTCAGAGCAGAGCTAATAACTAATATTAAAATTTATTTGCTTTTAGTTGTTAACCCATTCGTTTTAGTTATTGTAATAACTAAAACCAAGGCACATCCTTCCCTGAAATGAAGTTGGTAGTTCTCAAATAAGTACTAAGTAAAAGTAGTGCATTTACTGTAGTTGCCAGTAGGAGAAAACCAGAAATATGTTTCAGCATCAAGTGCCACTCATCCTTCACTTCCTGTTTTCTGGCTCTTTACTTTAGGAAAAGAAAAAAATATTTAAGTGATCTCCTCCTGTAATTAAATACCATAAGCACCTTTTAAAATGGATAAGAAGATAGTCACACATTCAGTAGTATCTATAGGCTGACAGTAGATATCTAAAGCTTAAAAGAAAATTAATTTATTTTCTCCAATTTGCAGACTGAGGCTGGGCTTTAGCACTCTGCATTCTTGCATACAGCACACTTGTAGACGGTATACTTGAGGTAAGTAACGAGATGGATTAAGTGGATGGTCAGGTAGCTGTCCAAAACAAATCTTCTAAAAATGCCTATGTAGCAATTACTTCCATAGCTATTTTTCTGTATGTATTTCCTCCAGCATTTGTTTTCCATTACGTTTAAAGAGATTGTATGTTATGTTTTATGTACTCTAATTAATAATTGAGAGGTATAACATTACCAAATCATCTTTGGACCTAGGATTCTACTTTAATACCAGCCAACCTATAATATAGCCAACCAGATTTGTTGATAAAAACCTGTAGACAATAAATGGGGAAATATGATTGAGAAGTGTAATAACAACTTAGAATACCTACATCCCAATATGCCCTTGTGCATCGGGAATACTAAGGAATCATTATTATTGTAAGCTATATTTAATCTGTTGAGCATCTGGAGTTAAAAAGACAAAAATCTAAATGAAATTTATTTTCTACAATAGTGAGTACGTGTATTAGACTTTAAAATTGGTCAGAATAAGACAGACATATGTAAAAATGACCTTATGGGAAAATACTGATGATTGAGATGATGCGGTAGTTACTTGTTATATATGAAGTTCTGTTTCTGTCTCTCTTATCATACTTTAGAAATAGGATGTTATCAGATTCTCTGTTTCTAAGACTAGAAACCTGGAGATCAGAAGGGTCTCATAAAATAATAGAAATGTAGAGATGGTATCTCAGTGGTCATCTAGTCCAATCCCCTGCTCTGAGACTGAATTCACAATACCTCAAACATCCCTTACAGATGTTTGTCTGGCCTCTTCATAGAAACCTCAAATGAAGGAGATTCCACAACATCCCTAAGCAATCTGCTGCCCAACTGTCTTTAATGTTAGGATGAGGGTGTCGTCTTCCCCTCCCCACGAGTATTTACCTTTAATTGACCTTCTGCTAATGAGTACCGGATTCAGGGAATTTGGGGCCTCATGTGAAATTGTAGTGCAGGCCCTCTTCCTAAGATAAGAATTTGATGGACACACACTTCCTCATCCATTAGAAAAAGGATAATGTTGCTAAAATTAATTTTGAAACATAAAGTTTCCTCCAGGTGTTAGAGCTCACTGCATTACACACTACAAGCCTGTAAGCTACTCATACGTTGCTAACTGTACATTTGTTCCTGGGTCCCATGTTTGGGGGTCCCATTCTTAAATTGTCATAGGCCTTCCATGGGCCAGGACTCTGCAAGTTTGAGGTTCTGTGGCCCTGTATTTTATGTCAATGCTTCTCGCATTCATGTTGACATTTTGCATTTCTTCATGGACCCTGTTTATGGGGGTCTTGTGCAATCATACAATCTCACTTGTCTGAATCCTCTTGTCTTACCCTTAGTGGTAACAATAGGTGTTAGATGAAATGCTGGCCTAGTTTGCCTGTTCTGGTCCTTCTGGGCCAGTGTTGAACCCCGTGTGTCTGTTCCAGGCCCGCCTGATATGGACCTGGTTCAAAACCCGGTGTTATTGGAGGCCAGGCTGGAAACATGGGCCTGGAACAAACCGGGTCCGTGGTCTGGCCCCACAAGCTGCCCAGGTGGGCCAGAGTGGGGCAATCTGGGTGGGTGCATCTGTTTTTGTGCCCGCCTGACCCAGCAAGGGGGGTCAGCATGGCAGCCAGCCATGGCTGCCTATTAATGGCATATTCTCATTCATATCTATCTATCTATCTATCTATCTATCTATCTATCTAGATAGATAGATAGATAGATAGATAGATAGATATGAGAGAGAGACACATCTATCTATCTATCTATCTATCTATCTAGATAGATAGATAGATAGATAGATAGATAGATAGATAGATATGAATATATGAAAATATGTATATGTATATATGAAAAATGTATATATGAAAATATGAACATATATTTTGTTTATGAACAGATATATTTCATATATAAAATATCTGCTCATATATATATGTAAATATATCTGCTCTCATATCTATATCTATATCTATATATCTGCTCATATGTGTGTGTGTGTGTGTGTGTATATATCAACTAATATCTATCTGTCATCTTCCTATCATGTTGATATCTTTTCATGAAAATGAAATACAGACACACTCTTCACAAATGACTTTGATGTATTATATATGATCGTTTCCAGACTATTTTGTCTGAAAAAAAATTGATCAGCTCTAAATCATTCCTACCGTATTTGGAAGCAGGAAGAAAGGTGGGCAAATGTAATATGCATTCCTTGCAGAAAGCATAATGTTAGAAGTGACATCATCCTATAGAAGAGATAAGGACATATCACTGAGGGAACAGAGGGAGCGACCTTAATCTGCTGCATAATTTTGCTTCTTTACCAGAAGGCTGAGCAGTGGGAACTCCTCCTGCCTGGTTTTGTCTGATATAGGAAATAAAAATATCAAAAGCTTATATGCTAAATATTTGCAGCTGCCTTTGGTTCTGCTATAGCTCCAACTACCTTTTGCTTTGCAAGAGAAAGTGATGTAGGCTAGGGGGAGAGTTCCTATCTCTTCACTTTGGAAGAAAGGTCACTGCATAATTAATGAGCAATGATTTCTGACTAATTCCTTTCTGTGTTGGTCCATTCCTGCCCTCATACGTTTGCTAGTTACAAAGGCATGAGCACTTTTTCAAATCCAAGGTAAATATTTTTGAAAAGTTTTAGAGACAAAAAGGAAACTATGAAAAATGTTCATTTTTTTCATACCGTCCATTCCAGGAGGCTTCCACTCCTGTGATATGAAGGTTTCTCATAATAATAAATGATAGCATAGGAATATGCTACTTTGCATACAAATTGCATCTTTCATCTGAGAATGAAAGTGGGTACAACATGAGAAAGCTGAGCCTCTTCACTTCACCATGTCTACATTATATGTCTGTATCAATTTTGCATATGTGTTTCGAGATACATAGAGATGCCCAGCTTCTCCAAAGTGTTTTTGGAAGTTGACACCCAAGTTAAACATCTAAGCCAAATATTTCAACAATTTCATAAGTAAAATTACACATACTTATACGTTATCAGAGGAGACTCCCCAGCTTCAGTTAGGAGAAGTGAGATTAATCCAGAATTGTTGATGTTTTCTGTTCTGAATCACACAGCATAAGTTTTGTATATGCACTACTGGAAGAATCTGCACAAGAGACTGCTGACTGAGGGGATTTTGTTATTATTATCTCCCCCCCCCCCCTTTTAGCTTAGGTTTTATGGTTCCGAGGGAAATGTTTTGCTTTATACTGGGGAATTATTGATTTTATTTCATTATATATTTATCTCTGTGTTATACAGAGCAGAGCAAAGTCCACAGAGCAGCAGGCAAAATGCCTTTTGCTGGACAGAATGCAAAATACCAGATAGCAAAAGCTACAAAGATTTTTTTTCTCTAGAAACAACATAACCCTGAACCAGCAGTGAATAAAACCCACAGGGTCTTCTGGGACTATGCGTTGTACATTCCCCTGTTCTGTAAATGTCAGTGATTAGGAGGGGAAGTGAGAGGAGCAATGGGAAGGTTGTGTACTAGTACTTTATTTGCTTTGGAGCATTTCTCATTCTCTCTCTGTTGCTCTTTCTGCCCTTTTGTCATCCATAATTCATGTCCCAGTGGGCCCGATGTGCCTTTTTTAGCAGTGAATCAATTATAGTAGCAAGTCAATTATATTCTAATAATAACTGTTTTCTACAAAACATTGCTTGATAGCAAATATCAAGCAAACACAATCATTTATTTATAATTTTGGATACACACCCACACAAAAAATAACATCTCTATTTGGCCATTTACTGAAACATTGTCCTTCTGGAAGAAAAAGTATCATCCTTAATGGAAATATCAAACAGCCATTGTTCATACCCATATATGTGGATATTCTTAACCAGAACAATAGCTTTACTGCTAACCAGAATGATAAAAGCTCCATATATTTAAGTATATTATTTAAAGTCTATTTTTAACCTTAGTTAGTTACATTAAAATGTATACAGATATGCAAATTTAGCAGAAGCTCCAAAACTGGTGTGAATCATTAGCCAAAGAGGGTCGCACCATCTACAGATAGTCTGGATATTTCATACACGTTGCATGTTTTTTTTGCTGTCTAGATGTCACAGAAGGTTACTGAAATCTCAAAATCGCTAAAAGCTTGAGAACCAGTGCTATATAAACAAATCTTGATTTATCTTAAAATGTAGTTCTACACCAAAAGAATAACTCCTAGAAAGTGCTGAATGACCTAGATGCCTAATTTAGTGCCTTCCATTTACTGGGAAACCAGTCTGGCAGCTCTTCTCTTGAACATCTTTCTAAAGTCTAGAGAATACTGAAGTCAGCTCCTTATTGTTTTTAATTTAATTTAATTAGTTGGATTTTTATTCTACCCTTCCCCAAAGGTTCAAGGCAGCTAACAACATCATAAAAATACATATCAAATACAAAGACTAAAACGACATAAAACTACATATAAAATGCCCATAACTCCCACCCAGTCACTTCTAAGTCTACCTGTTAAATGCCTGACCAAACAAAAAGATCTTACACTGCCTCCAGAAAATGCTCAGGCTAGGACTTTTATTTGTGACCCTCTAAGGGAAGGGAGCTCCAAAGCTGCAGAGCAGCCACCAAGAATGCCTCTCTTTGTGCATTTGTTAGAATGCCTTTCTGCATGCCCTTGTTGTATGGACCTGGTGGAATGACTGAACTTGTTGTAGACCCTGCTACTGCCTAGTCCTGCTCCTTCCTAGCCCTTTGGGGAGTAGGGCCATGTTGGAAATGGGTGAGCTGAAGGAGCTCTCCCTCCCCTTTCTGATGTAGCTCTGTCCTTCCCCCCCACCACCCATGAGCAAATTCTGTCAGCAGCAAGAGCCCCGGATTATCAGCGATCATCATCTGTATCCTGTCATTTTTCAAAAAATGTCTGATAGGAATAACTCTACTACCTATATATAATTATCAAAGGTATTATTATTATTATTATTATTATTATTTAGTTTCATTAATGTTTGCAAAAGGCTTTTAAACAATCAGATGGAAACTGCTAAGAAATTTTATTATTAAACTTATAATTATAAGTTTGTTAAGGCCTTGTAATTACCACACTTGGAAATAACAGAACTATTCCACAATGGCCATACATTGGCAATATCTGGTTCAAGAGTGTAGCTATACAAAGGTTAACTAATATAGGGTGTTTTCAGATGCAAGGTCGTTGAGCACTATCATGCTTTATTCCTGCCCAGAGTGAGACCCTCAATCCAGGCAGGATTCGGCCCAGGTGCCAAACAAAAGTGACGGCAGCCTGGGCTGGGGAGAGGGAAGGGAGAGGGCAGTCACATGTCCATACAGGCCAGCCCCCACACTGCTTGGAGTGGTCTGCCTCCCTCCATGATGGGTGACCATGGGTGCCCAGAAGCACCGTGCACCCTGACCGGGGTAAGAGTAAATGGGTCATCAAACATGATGGCCTGATTTACCCCAGTCAACTAGTCAAGCATCCATTGCACGGTCTGTGGTGATGCTTAATCTGGGCTGGGGATGGTCCTGAGGAACAGCCCGGACTAAGCGTTGCCACAGCCAATACAAACTCAGGTTCTGGCCTGGACCAAAATCTGATGGCTGCATTCAGCAGTAATCAAGATTTCCATGCTTGGCAAAGTATGGAAACATGTGCTATTGTCACATCTGAAAACACCCATACTGTGGATTACTATAAATTACATCAGACAAGAACTCTAATACTAAATAGTTCTCTAATAGATCTCTAATGATAAATGGATCTCTAACATTAAATAGCTCTAGAGAGAGTGTGTTTGCCATGTTGGTCCCCAAAATAGGTCATAGAGACAAAGTATTTATTTATTTTATTTATTTATTTAGTATATTTATTAGCCTCCCCCTCATGCCTATGGCATCTCAGGGCGGCTTACAACATGAAAACATACAGTAATAAAATTCCATTAAAAATCAATTTAAAAATACACAACCCCATCAACAAATTTAAAATAATTAAAATATGAGGTTAAAAAAACCCCATACCACCCCCCCAACTACCCACCCTCCCCTCCTCCTCTCCGAAGGCCTGGGCGAACAGTCAGGTCTTGCAGGCTTGGCAAAAAGCCAACATACCTGGGGTCAGGCGGGCTTCCTTTGAAAGGGATTTCCAAAGCCACGGCCAGGCCACCGAGAACACCCTCTCCATTCTGGCTCCCCGTTTTACTTGGGGGACCTCCAGAAAGGCACCCCCGGTAGACTGAAGGGATCATTCTGAGGCACGGAGGGCGAGGTGGTCCCCGAGGTATGAGGGACCCAGACCGTACAGGGCTTTATAGATCAACACTAACACCTTGAATCTGGCTCGGTACGCTATAGACAACCAGTGCAGAGCACGGAGCACAGGTGTTATGTGCTCCCGCCGCCCTGTCCCTGTAAGGAGACAGACCGCCGCATTCTGCACCAGCTGCTGCCTCCAAAGCAGAAACAAGGGAAGCCCCATGTAAAGCGCATTGCAGTAGTCTAGCCTCGAGGTGATGAAGGCATGAATGAGAGTGGTCAGGTTGGAGCTTCAAATGTATGGACACAGCCTCCGTACCAGATACAGCTGACGGAAGGCGGCCTTAGCCACCATCTCCACCTGCCAATCCAGATGGAGACCTGAGTCCAAGACCACCCCCAGACTTCAAACCTGTTGGGCTACAGGAGAACGGACCACCCCTACAAGGGGAGCCAGTACCTCCCTCTCCCTGCCCACCACCATCACTTCTGTCTTATCGGGATTGAGCTTCAGTCTGCTCTGCCACATTCAATTCGACACAGCCTCCAAACATTGGGAAAGTAATGAGACAGCAGGACCTGGGTTGGTTGAAAGCAAGAGGTACAGCTGAGTATCATCAGCATATTGGTGACATCACATCCCGAACCCTCTCACGATCTCCCCCAGGGGCTGCATATACACATTAAATAATAGCGGAGACAAAATCAAACCCTGCGGAACGCCACAGGTCAAGGCCTGGGGGCTTGAGGTTTCAGCCCTCAGCACCACCCACTGACTTCTCCCCAAGAGGAATTATTATTATTATTATTATTATTAACAAACATTTATATAGCGCCAGCAGTGTACCTGACACTACAAAGTAATAAAATAGACACGGTCCCTGCCCCTAGGGCTTACAATCTGAGAGACAGGAGCTGGGGGAGAGACTTAGGAAGGGGAACAGAGGGAGAGACAAGGGGTCTAACATTCATGAAGATGCGAGGTCTCAAGTGCATGTACTTGGCTTGGTTACGATGAGAATGACAGCAGGCAGGCCCATGTGGCAAGGATAAGGGTAAACTGATCATAGGTATAGGAATAGTGGCTCAGCAGGATAAAGAGTCAGACTGAGCAGAGCGAAAGAGGTGGGTTTTAAGGAGAGATTTGAAGGTATGAAAGGAGGGGGCAAGGCGGATGTGGACACGGAGGGAGTTCCAGGCATGGGGGGCAGCAAGTGAGAAGGGACGAAGGCGCTTAGGGGAGCAGGGAAGGCGTGGAAGGGTGAGAGAAGGGACAGAGGAGGAGCGAAGTGCACGGGCTGGAGTATGGAGGGCGATAAGTGCAGAGAGGTAGGGGGAGCAAGGTTGTGAAGAGCTTTATAGGTGAAGACTAGGAGCTTGTGCAGGATTCGTTCAGGAAGGGGAAGCCAGTGAAGCGAAGAGAGGCGGGGCTGCACATGGTCAAAGCAACTGGCGAGGTAGATGACCCTGGCAGCAGAATGAGAAGAACCACCCAAGGACAGTCCCGTCCAGAACTCCAAGGTCTCGCAGTCATCTCAGCAGCAGCCCATTGTCCCCGGTGTCAAACATGGCCAAGAGATCTAGCAGGATCAGAAATGTTGAACATCCTGCATCCATCTCCCAGCAGAGATCATCCACCAAGGCCACCATCGCCATCTCAGTACCATAGCCAGGGCAGAACCCAGACTGAAAAGGGTCAAGGAAACCTATGCTATCCAAATGTGCCTGGAGCTGCAGTGCCACTGCCCATTCAATAACCTTCCCTAAAAAGGGAAGATTAGAGACAGGTCGGTAACTAGTGAGTGCATCTACATCCAAAGATGGCTTCTTCAGCAGGGGCTGCACAACAGCCTCCTTGAGACTGGGTGACAGCATCCCCTGCCGAAGGGACGTGTTCACTACCCTCGCCAGCACCGTCCCCAAGGTTTCCCTGGAGACTTTCACCAACCAGGGCGGGCATGGATCTAATTCACAACTAGTGGCTCTGACAGACGCCAGGACATTCACCGCATCGGCTGGTGTCACTTCCTGAAAATCATCCCAGAAAGATCAACCAGACGGTGCCTGCATAAACTTGTGCCCCTCGCTTACTGCTTCCAATCTGGTGTCAAAGTTACTATGGATCTGAGTGAAAATGTCTGCAAAGTAGGTGGCAAACTCCTCACAGCGGGCCTGGGACAAGTTCCCATCCAGGCGGAGGGAGGCCGGACTGACCAGCCCCCACACCACCCGGAACAGCTCCACTGGACGTGACTTTGCAGATGCTATGAGGGCAGCAAAGAGCTCCTTCTTTGCTTTCCTCACAGCCTCAACATAGGACCGCAAATGGGTCCTATGGAGAAGCCAATCAGATTCAGAGTGAGTCCGACCCCAGCATCGCTCTAGTCTCCTACCTACTTAGTTCATACACTGCAGCCCCTCAGTAAACCAAGGGGCCCTGCGGTGACAAGACGGAGGGAGAGGACATCTCGGAGCCACCCTGTTAATTGCCTCCCCCAGCAAGGTGTTCCAATGCTGGATCAGCTCGTCGACAGAGTGGCCATCCGGGTCTAAGGTTAACTCCCTCAGAGCCGCCTGGAACCACTGCGGTTCCATCAGCCTCCAAGGGTGGACCAACCTAACTGGTCCACTCCCCTTCTGGAGGAGGTGCGCTGAGAGGGTGACCTGTAGGAGATAATGATCTGTCCATGACAAGGGCGTGACCCTCACATCCCCCACTAACGGATCACCTGCCTCAAGGCCAGAACAAAAGATCAGATCGAGGATATCCCCCCCCCCACACACACACACAAAGTAGTGTAGAGATATCTTTTATTGGACCAACTTAGGTTGGTGGAAGTTTGCAAGCTTTCGGACCTCACAGGATCCTTCATCAGGCAAGTCCTGACAGCTGTACAAATTGGATTTCTGACTTGCCTGACGAAGGATCCTGTGAGGTCCAAAAGCTTGCAAACTTCCACCAACCTAAGTTGGTCCAATAAAAGATATCTCTACACTACTTTGTCTCTACGGACTAAAATAGCTCACAGAGATAATGAAATTTGACTGGAATTTTGTGAGATCCATTGCATCTTTAGAATAAAACATTCATCCTAATTTTTGCCTGACTTTTAGACTCCTAGGGCTTAAGAACATAAGAAGTGTCATACTGGGTCAGACCAACGGTCCATCTAGCTCTGTCTCCAACAGTGTCCAATCACGGTGGCTTGGGAGAAGCACCCAACAGGTCACAATGGGGGATGCATTCCCTCTTGTGTTTCCTCAACTCCTGTCATGTTCCCTGATCCTGTCTGGCTAATAGCTGCTAATGGACCTATCTTCCAGAAACTTGTCCAAACCTCTTTTAAACTCAGCTCTAGTACTGGCCCTTACCACAGCCTCTGGCAGTAGATTCCACAACCCAATTATAAGGTCAGTGAAAAAAATATTTTATTTTATTTGTTTTAAACTTGCCACCCATGAGTTTCATGGGTGTCCCCTAGTTCTAGTACTGTCAGCCACAGGGTCCGGGGGCGCTCTCAGTTGTCTCTTCTCCAAGCTAAAGAGCCCGAACCTACCAAGCCTTTCCTCATACAGGAACCCTTCCATGCCCTTGATCATTTTGGTTGCCCTTCTCTGTACATTTTCTAGTGCAGCTATGTCTTTTTTGAGATGGGACAACCTGAACTGCACACAATATTCAAGGTGCGGTCACACCATTGATTTGTATAGAGGCATTATGACATCCTCAGTTTTATTCTCTATCCCCTTCCGGATAATTCCTAACATTCTGTTTGCTTTTTTGACTGCTGCTGCACACTGCGCTGTGGATTTTATTATATTGTCCACAACCACCCCCAGATCCTTTTCCTAAGTGGTATCTCCTAGCTTAGTACCCAGCATTGTGTACACATAGTTTGGATTATTTTCCCCTACGTGCATCACTTTTCACTTTTCCACATTAAATCACATTTCCCATTTAGATACCCAGGCACACAGTGTTGTAAGATCCCGTTGCAGTTCCTCACAGTCTGCTCGTGTTTTAACTACATTGAATACCTTGGTGTCATCTGCAAATTTGATTACTTCACTCTTAATACCCTTTTCTAAATCATTAATGAATACATTAAACAGCACTGGTCCCAATACCGATCCCTGAGGCACACCACTTTTTACATCTGTCCATTGTGAAAACTGACCATTTAGTCCAACCCTTTGCTTTCTATATTTTAACCAGTTTCTCATCCATAGTAAGACACTACCGCCTATCCCATGACTTTTTAACTTTCTCAACAGCCTCTCATGAGGGACCTTATCAAATGCTTTATGGAAATCCAGGTACACTGTATCTACTGGGTCTCCCTTGTCCACATGCTTTTTTACATCCTCAAAGAATTCCAACAGGTTAGGGAGGAAGACTCTTCCCCATTAAGACATGTTAATCCAGGCTTGGTGGATTTCATGTTATGTATAGCAAACATGAAGAAATAGGAAATTGAAGACATTTTGGGAATGGGGAAAAGCCCTGAGCCCATTGAAGCTAGAAGAAGTTTTTTATTACTCACTTCAGTGGCATCAGGATTTTACACTGTTCCTGTGCAAATGTATTTTTTCCCATGGTAAAGCAGTCTGACTTGTTTTGAAGTAAATAACCACTCAAGGTTATGGCTTTTCTTGGTTGTATAATGAGTTTGAAGTTATAAGGACCTCATTAATTTATTTATATGGATTTCAGTTGGCACTTTGTGAACTATGCAACTATAGCTAAAAGAAATTAGTTTTGGTGTTTTTTTTACAGAGCCCAGCTTCATTAAACTTGTCGAATGGGAAATTTACATAAGAATTTACCTGCCTCGTTTTACTCACCATAAATTTGACTTATTTGAAGCTTCTAATAATTCCAGAAAATGACAGAAAATTGAATGAAAATTCTTTGATGCTCCATTCTTTATTAATGAAGTGAATTAGTCCTGGGCAAAATGTCTAGTTTGATTTTTTGGAAATTTCATGATAAAAGAAGGATTCTAATTAAACTAGTAAACTGATTCAATCAAAGTAGTAGGAAACCTAAATGCATTGGTCCTGCCTAATGTATAAAAATATCCTAATTTCCATACTCAGAAGGCCTGTGGTCCATCTAGTATGATATCTTGCATCTGAGGGTAATTTCAGATGGAATGGGCCATTCGGCCCGCCACGCTGAACCCTGGACCAGGATCTGAGACAGATCCCGGTCCGTGATCAGACCAGCTGTCCTTTAGACATGCCGGCTTGATTTCTGAGGGGGATCGTGGAGGGGGAGGGGCTGCATGGGGAGGGAAGGGGCTGCATGATGTGGCATGATGTGCGGTCACTCAGCCCCACCCCCCACGTTTCCTCGGCTGCCTGCCCATCGGGAGATGGGCGGGCGTAGCCGCCAATGAGCCCACTGCGCCTGACCCCTCCCGTGGTTTAGGCATGATTCTGGGATGGGGCTGGCAAGCACATGTACATCGCGGCTATTGCCAGCCCCATCCCGGATCATGACCAATCTAACCACGGTTCTTGAGGACAGGCTGGCCTCACCTCCAGAACTGTGGTTCGCTTTGAACTCCACCAGGAATTCACCATGGTGAACATCTGGCAGGGCTCAAACAGATGTTCATGGGATCATGGTCACCACCCTGAATCCACTGTTATTCAGGGTGGTTGACTGTAATCTGAAATTACCCCGAGAGTGTCTAACCTTAGATGCTTCAGAAGAATATGTAATAAAGCAGAAGACACATGTTGGACTGTTGGACCTACCCTGCCCCTAAAGGTCTAATCTTAATTTTAGAGCTGGAACAGGTACTTGTGGGGGGGATGGGTGATCCTATTGAATCTGTACTAACCAAACTAAAAATGGAGTTCAGGTCAAAATTGGCACCCATTTGTACTTCATCAGTTATCAATTTCAGATATTCTGTTTAGGCTTTGGGGGGTGGGGGTTAGAGTTGGTTATTTTGATCATTTTGTTATTTCAGTTACATCATTACAACAATATTTGGCTGAAGTGCTACCTGAAAATCCCAATAATAACCATGAATAATAAATCCATTATCTATTTCAGCATTACTTAATTCTCGGTAATTCTAGAAATTAGTATAAACACTTTTCATAACATTCCAAAAGCTTCCGTAAATATTAATTATTATAAACCAAGTCTGTTGTAATCCACTTTCCACACTGTTTCACAGATATGTGTCACGGGTCACTACATACCACAATCAAACCTGACATCATGAACTATGAGAGAAGAGCAAACCAATCAAGGCAAAAAATCTCTTTGAATTCAAGAATACAATGGTATGTGGGGAAAAAGATAGAAGATGGACCATATATACAACAATCTAGAGACCAAATAATAGGAAAGCAAATGAAGGTTGCTTCTCTAGAAGACAGATGCAATCGAAAATCCTGATTAATCACAGTTAGCATTTCAAGACACATTTTGACTAGGGTTGAAATGAGCAGGTAAATTCCTACTCATGAGTAATTTTGCCATCTCAGGAAATGGGATCAATTTCCCGACAATTTACTAATATCGATACGATTGATTGATTCTCAAAATACAAGAAGATACCATACCAATTTACTGACTTTCCATTTACTGATTAACATATATTGCGTACCTTTCATATACTGCTTACTGCATTGCCGAGGGTACTGTTTTATTTCCAAGTTTCTGTCTGTTAGCTGTTTACTACATTTGTGAATAGTCCACTGCATGCACAAACAGTTTTTTTTTAAAAGTGACTCAATTCCAGTGCTTCCAGTCAGAATTGCTTTGACCAATCTAGTATCTACAACTGGACTGCAGATTTGTAAAGAAATCTGCATACCAGCCAATGAGTGAAAAGGAAGTAGAACGGCAAGTGGAGTACAGAGAAAATAGAAGAAATATGGTATTGCATTAGTATTACTTCTTGAGATTAGAAATGTATTCATTATTAATTATTATTATTATTTATTATTATTGCCAGCAATATACCTGGCATGTACAATCCACAGTCAGAGACAGGTCCCTACCTCTAAGAGGCTTAAAATCTGAGAGACAAGGGAGGGGGATACGAGGGAGAGGTAAACATTAGAAAAGACAAGAGTACATTCTCGAGGTTGAGAAGTTGCAGACTCACGTGCTTGGCTTATTTACAGGAAATTTGGTTCTGAGTGAGGGGAAAAGAATGTAGTATCACTCATGGCAAGCTAGGGAAGGTCTGACGGAAGAGGTGGGATTTCAGGAGAGATTTGAAAGTTGGGAGGGAGCAGAGAGAATGTATCCACGGAGGGAGTTTAAGGCATGACAGCAAAGTGGTAAAGAGGCTTCTGCTAAGCCTTTAATTGGTAAATAGGGAAATGAAATATCGATCAAGACATTGACAAGTACCAACAGTTTCTCAATTCGACCGGAATGGTATTGGGATCCAGGATTTCAATGAGAATTCCCATTGTTCATGAAAACTCGCTTCAGACTTTGTCTTGAAGCAGACTGAAATGAGGTAGTTATGGCGACTAGATACTTTAGCTCCTCATTAAGGGTCTATAGTAGCAACATAACTCTGGTTAGTAGGCGTGGAACTTGGGGCAAAAAATCGGTTACCGGTTTTTACCGGTTAATGGTTTACAAAAAAACAGTTTAACGGATTAAAACCAGTGTACCGGTACCGTTTTTTCCCATTGATTTCAATGGGAACTGTCCCCTGGACCTGGACCCGCTCTGTCGATAATCTCGTAGCCTTCTGGAACACCTTGTTGGCCGAGACCATTGACAGGGTGGCTCCCAGGTGTCCGCTGCCCTCCTGAGCCTGCTGCAGGTCTCCTTGGTTTACTGAGGGTCTGTGGTGTTTGAAGCGGGAGAGCAGGCGGTTAGAGTGACGGTGGCGCCGGACTCATGACCAGTATGATCGATCGCAGCAAAAGAGCAGTTTAAAGGCCTATGCTGTGGTGGTGCAGGCAGCAAAGAAGCAGTTTTTTGCTGCCCTTATTGCATCTGCAAAGTCACGTCCAGCGGAGCTTTTCTAGGTGGTTAAAGGCTTGGTCAGTCCTGCCTGCCTCCTCCTGGACCTGGAGCAATCCATTGACCACTGTGACTGGTTTATCGAGTACTTTGTAGATAAGATCGCTCGCATCCATCATGATTTCGGCACCACAGTTACTGCAGAGGATCATCTTGGGGCTATGGATGCCCTGTGATGTCCTGTTTTGTGGGATCGGTTTCAGATGATGTTGCCTGCCAATGTGGAGTCCTTGTTGGGATCTGTTCATGCCACTACTTGTGAGCAAGATCCATGCCCGTCCTGGCTGGTGAAAGCTAGCCAGGAGACGCTATGGTCGTTGCTGGCTGGAGTGGTTAATGTCTCCCTTCAGGAGGGCAGGGTGCCTGACTGCCTAAAAGAGGCTGTGGTTAGACCCCTGATCAAGAAACCATCTCTTGACACTGATGCTCCTGCCAGTTATCGGCCAGTCTCTAGCCTTCCCTTTTTAGGGAAGATTATTGAACGGGCTGTGGCACAGCAGCTGCAGGAACATCTGTACCGCACCGGATTCCTTGATCCCTCCCCCAGTCTGGGTTTCTTCCTGGGTATGGTACAGAGATGGCATTGGTGGTCTTGGTTGATGATCTCCATCTGGCGTTGGACCAGGGTCATCAGAGCTTACTGGTCCTGCTAGACCTTTCGGCTGCATTCGACACAGTCGATTATTATTATTATTATTATTATTAACAAACATTTATATAGCGCCAGCAGTGTAACTGGCACTTTACAAAGTAATAAAATAGACACGGTCCCTGCCCCTAGGGCTTACAATCTGAGAGACAGGAGCTGGGGGAGAGAC
>QEPC01004817.1:112850-128121 GCA_003113815.1 Sphenodon punctatus | reverse complement strand
TACATCTTGTCGGGCGGCTTCGGCCGTTTCTCTCAGACTCCGACTTCGCCACTGTCATCCATGCCTTCATCACCTCGAGGCTGGATTACTGCAAGGCATTCTATGTAGGGCTGCCCGAGAAACTGGTCCGGAAGCTGCAGCTGGTGTAGAATGCCACGACCCGTCTCCTGACAGGGGCGGTTCGCAGGGAGCACATGACACCAATGCTCCAGGCTCTGCACTGGCTGCCTATAAAGCATTGGGCCAGGTTCAAGGTGCTGGTTTTAACCTTTAAAGTCCTTCACGGCCTGGGCCCTGCTTATCTGCGGGACCGCCTCACTCCCCATGTGCGCGTGCGACCCTTGAGATCGTCCATGGGAGCCTTTTTGGAGGTTCCCCGGGCGAGGCAGGTGGCCACCGATGTTAGATCTTTTTCGGTGGTCGCCCCTGTGCTGTGGAATTCGCTCCCGGAGGAGACTCGACTGGCTCCCACTCTTCTGCTGTTTCGGCGTATATGTAAGACCTGGCTGTTCCGTCAGGCTTTTGGCGAGGGGTAAGGGAGGGATGGGGATGAGGATGGGGAGGGGGGCTTTTCCCCACATACTGTATTTTAAATTGTTTTAAATTTTTTATATTATTTTAATGAATGTTGTTCGCTGCCCCGGGCTGCCCTGTGGGCAGGAGGGGCGGGATATAAATTTTAAATAAATAAATAAATAAAATAAAGGCAGAGCAGTAGTCAAGAGGATCAAGATTATATATCAAGAATCAATGAATTGGGACATGATGAATAGAAAAGAACATAACTGAATGACAATGTGACAGCAATTGGAACAGATTTAAAAGGATGTAACAATTTATTAGGGGTGTGCAAAAAGCACATCATTCATTATTGTTTACAAAAACCCCTTCATTTTGGGATCCCTTCATTTTTCTTTTTGGTTTTTTTGTGTTTTTTATTTTATTAAAAATATTATTATTTTTTTAAAAAATCACTGTGTATGCACAAAATGGCCAATGCACCAGCCCCATTTTGGAAAAGGGTGCAGGTGTGCAGAATGGTCCTAGTGGCCATTTTCCTTATGTGTAGTGATTTTTAATTTTTAAAAAATTATTTTTAATAAAATAAAACAAAAAATAGAAATGAAGACGTATGAAACCAAACAAATATTGTTTGCTTATTCATTTGACGGCATACGCCTCTGGGTGGGAGAGGTGCTGCTGTCCCCCTTCAGGACCCAATGGATAAGAAGGATTCAGGGGACACAGGACTGCATTAGCCCTAGGGTGCACTGGGAACCCCACTTCCTAGGGCATTCCCAGCCCTTGTGCATGTTTACCTTGCCCCCTCTCTTAAGGAGATGTCTTCATGAACAATCTTATACCTATTTAACTAACATGAAATGTTAACTCAACCCCCCTCCTCCCCCCCCAACATGAGTGCAAGAAATTGATTTAAATCACCTGAGTAAAGCCCAAACTAGAGTCAAAATGCTTGCTAAAACATACTCCAAGGAAGACAAAGACGAGGGATCTCTAGAGCCAATCAGAAACCAGTGTAAAAATTCCTTCCTGGCCCAAAATGGTGACCAGCTAAGTGCCCATAGTGTTCCTACGTGATGGGTCACTGGGAGATCACAGCTTCTCCAATTCCCACCAACCACACACTGTGGCGGGCAAACCTTGGTGCCTGGACTAGCCAAGCCTCGTCTCACAAGACATGCTTTCATACTAGAAACCTTGAGTTGCCTAGCAACATCCAGGGTTGCAGTAAGCACCTTGCACACCTTCTACCTGTAGCCTGAGCCTCTGCAACACCTACTCGTTCCTTTGATCAAGAGTGGGACAAACAGCCCTCACCTCCTTTGCAAGGGGACTTGGGGGTGAAGGTAATTGTGATGTGATGGCCATCTTAAGTGTACCACAGAGCCAAAAGCAACCTGATGGGAGTATTCTATTTCCTGGCTTCAAAAGCTATAATGACCAGCTCAATCAGCATTTCTCTCCTTTGAAGTGGGGAGGGGATATAACCTCTAGTCTTGACTTCTGCTTATATCTTCAGGAATCAAGGGTGTGTACCAGGCCAGGGACCTTTTTCATTTTTATTTTTGTTTCTTAATTATTTAATATCTCCCCACCACCACCCATTTTTCTCATTTTCATAATTGAGAACTTTTGTTTTCATGATTTCTTTTTTTTGTTTTTGTTTTACATTGGTTTCCATGGAAAACACGTTTTCAGCTGTAACTTTGTTGTTACCTGGAGAGATTGTACCCCTTATCGCAGACAGTATGCGTGCCACATTTCAGAAGGATTGGATAAAGGGATCTGATATTATAAGCAATTAAATTTTGTGATTTTAAGAAAAGCTGTGTACACATTTCTGGCTGTATCTTCTTTGCCTTTCATCCAATTTGGATGAAACATGGACATATTGTATCCCTCCACAAGGTCACTATCTCTTCCAAATTGAACAAGAATGGATAAAGAATCCTGATAGTATAAGCAAATTACTTGCAAATGTATTTCTGGCTGTGGCTGTAACATCTTTGTATTTCATCCAGTTTAGATGGAATTTGTCAGGAGTGTATCTCACACCTTCAGAATCATCTCTGACAAATCTCAAGGAGTTTTAATAAAGGGTCCCAATTTTATAAGTCTGAATAGTATCTGCAGATGGTACAGGATCTGTTTGTGATGCCAATTGACCAGCAGAAATGTCAACCAAATACCATAATTTTGTGCTGTGACCACCCCAACCACTCTCTCCTGCTTCTTACTGGGAAGTTGGAAGCATCTGCTTAGGAAAGAGCCAATAAGGGATTCTCTTATGTCCTCTGTCCCTGTGCTGCAGGATATGATTGTGATGACAATTGGCCTGCCTGGATATGGGAATCATGTCTCCTGATTTTTGGAATGCTTCCCTCACCTTTTTTCCTTGCTCCCTGAAATCCCAGTTATGTCCCTTATAAGCCTGCCTCAGAGCTGCACAGGGTTGGTCCCGGAAAGCTGGAAGCATTCACTAAGAGAGACCAACCACATCTTTGTCCCATCTTTGTGAATATCTTTGAAATGCCAAGCCAATTGGCCAGAGAAGATGTCTGTCATCTCTGCTAGGATGCTCCCCTTCCCTCTGGAATCCCCTCCTCCCTGCCATGCCTTCCTCGCTGCACTGCATACTTACCTGAATAACGGAAGTCTTCAAGAGAAAAAGCTCAATTCCTTATAAAAATTTAGACCCTTTATCAAATCTTTTCAAAATTTGGCAGAAATGAGACTAAGAGCGTGAGGTACAAGCCTTCCAAATTTCATCCAAATTGGATGGAATACAAAGACATTACTGCTACAAACGCATGTAAAAGTGAATTGCTTATAACATAAGTACTATTCATCCAATCTTTCTCAAATTTGGCAGGAATAACAACCTTGGAGCGGTATACAATCTTTCCAAGTTTCATCCAAATGGAATTGACAGCATAGACGTTACAACCAAAATTATGGGTGTTTTTACACACACATTTCACCTGCATGTTTGCTGTTACATCCTGAACTTTCTGTGTGTCTAAATTACTCACCCAGATCTTAAACATCTGACTCTTTGAACATCTGCATAGAACTTCTCCCAGAACTTTTGTGTGTAAAAAGTTCTCCTGGTAAACTACTTTGCTCCAGGCAGCTGTGGTCACTTGGTTTCCATTGCAGCCCCTCGTGTCTACAGCTGTGGCTACTTTAGCCTGCCTCAGGGCAGTATGTGTGTGAAGAATGCATCCAGGAATAGGGCTGTAGCGGAATATCGCAGCGGTAGCTATTTTCGGCGGAAACAGTGTTTCCACAATTAGTGGAACGGCATGGCAGAGGCTTTCATTCCGCGGTTTCATTCCGCGGTTCTGCGGTTCCGCTTATTTAATTCCGCTACTTAGTGGAATCATGGAAACATGACATTTTTGCTATTTCCGCAATTCTGCCAGCACCACAAAATAGTGGAATAGCGGTTTTCCACAATTTCCGCAATTTTCCCGCCATTTTTCCGCAATTCCGCGATTTGCAGAATTCCGGCGGAATTAGCGGAATATCCGCAGAAAAGTCGCGGTGTGGCGCGGGCAATTCCGAAATGGCGGAACAGAATCACGGCGCGGTAAAAGCTGCTGCCGCATCAGCCCTATCCAGGAACTTACTCGTGGACTTGGAAACCCAGAAGATTGAAAGACCAGCACTTTAAGGTGTGTGTAAAAATGGCCATTGTTTGCAGCTTTTCTTAAAATTACGAATTGGATCCCTTTATCAAGTCTTCCTGAAATTTGACAGAATGAATGCCTTCTGTTAGGAAAATGAAAACATTTTTTTTTGTTTTTTGTTATTATTTTTCTTTTGTTTTCATTATTGAATAACAAAAATGAAAGAACCCTCTTTCATTTTTGTTGGTGTAATAAAATTGTAATAACAATAAAGAATTGTTAAATTGTAATAACAAAAATGAAATTCACACCACCAATAGGAATTGTTTCACACAAAGCTGGAAGCCTGGAATGCATTGTTCTGAAATATGAAACGTGGTAGCTGTTTAACACCAAATCTATTAAATATAACCCCACCCTGCCACTGACAAGTGGATGCCATCCCACCAATATAGCTCGGGCTGTGTATGGTGGATGCCATTATGGCAAATACACTTACCACCATCACCCCATTCATGTTAGTCACTTCCCTATTGACCTTACTCCTTGCCCTACCAACCTTCCCGGGATGGACTGCATTGTGCCAAACTCTGCATTCAAGCATATGGCACCATATAAACGTCATGCCTGGGGATAACTGCTGGGCTGCCAATAAATCCCTTTAAAGTGTAAAATTAAGCACAAGCTCCATAACCTTAGGCAGATTATTCTCTCCAAGTTGTATGTTCGGCTGGGTGCAGCTGCCGAAGAGTGGAGCAAAGTGTACTGTTGCTCCCATTACATGCCACGTTTCACCTTCCTTGTAATCTCAGCCAGTTCACTCTGGCCCAGAAACAGTCGCCAGTGGGTTCTTGCAGCAGCCTTGGGTGCCCAGTGTATGATGCTATGTCCAACTATCCAGATAATTTTTCAGGCTTTTTTACTCTCACACCCTGTAGGTAAAGAAAACAAACAAATAACAATTAATAACTGAAAGGCTATACCTGCACCCACTCATTGTGGGGCACCCCAAACATATGTCTGAAACACTTCCAACTGCCAATGCCCCACCCCTTTAACTTCATTTTTAGACACGTCAAAGGCTGATGCTGCACTGGTAACCCCAATACAAAAGGAATAAGATCCATAATTAGCCACAGGCAGCTTCAAAAAACATAACCATTCCCTAAAAAAGGGTTATGAATGGGTGCTTTGTAAGGTAGGAGCCTTCTATTTGCTTGAAGAACACAGCTTGAGTAGGAAGAAGGACACTCAGGAAATGCTTGACTGCTCGAATTTTGCATAGGTCAGCCTTCCCCGCCTGATTAAGGGATACCAACTGGCCCTTCCCTTTCTGATCCATCTTGTACCAACATATTTAAATAAGTGAATGTCTGTCCTGCCTGCATAAAATATCACTCAGCTCAACAGCCCATCTGGATTCATTATTATTATTATTAGCAAGCATTTGTATAGCACCAGCAATGTACCTGGCACTTTACAAAGTAATTGAATAGACACGGTCCCTGCCCTAGGGCTTACAATCTGACAGATGGTGGGGGGAGATGAAGGAAGGGTAACAGAGGGATTCAAGGATAAGCTCACTAACCCTTGAAACCTGCATCAAAAAGTAGGGCCTCATAGGAGTCATACCCCCGAAATTTGCATAAACAAGGAAAGGGTAACCAGAGCCCTGGAATCTGCTTTTTTGCCCTGTTCTTGAGACCAGCATCCCACTAGTCTCCTTGCAAAGAAACCTCCATCAGGATTGGAATGGCCAGCTAATCCACACACGTAAGCCAGTGCAGAAAGTTCATTCAGAATGGTGCCAGGGGTTAGGTCTTAGCAACAAAGAGGAATACCTTGAACTCCCTAATAGCTGGATCATAAGCTGCCCTAGTGTGGTCAGCTAAAGATCCCTGAACTTTATTTAAAAGTTCTATGTTCCAGTGTTCCAGATGTCCATTGTCATGACCTTCAGTGTCTCTCTGGCTGCTGGCACCAGCTGGTGAAACCAATGTATCTGGAATCAAGGGAGGGAATCGACTACACCATTGTTAATACTGGGCACATATTTGGTAATGAACAATATGTTATGTCTCAGACACTGCAGTCCGAATACATGGACTAAGCCCATAACTGGCTGGGATTTGTAAGACGGAATGTTGACAAATGAACAACCTATAGGTTGTCACACCAAAATAGGACCGATCAATTGGCAAAAATCGTCCTCCCATAAATGAACCACCCACACTATATGAAAAAATTCCAAGAAGGCCAGGTCCTGAGTAATTTCTTGCTCTTCCCATTCACCTGGCCATGGGGCAATGAACCACTTTCTCATGAAATAAAGCTGAAAAACTGAACACTGAGTTAGACTGTACTTGTAGCTCAGCTTCCAGAAACAATTGTTGCCACAAAAAACACACTCAATTATGTATTGCTAAAAATACAGCCCTGGTTTTCAAGTCCTCTTTCATAGCTCGAGTCAGGAGAACATGATAATGTGGGGCGCAGTTGGCCTACACCGGAGTGTACAACCTGGGTAGGAATGCCCCACCTGGTTCAATTACCCAGCAGGCAGAGTTTAGGCTACCCACCAAATACTGGAACTGTCAGACTATCACCTTCTCGTCCCCCAGGGTCCCCAAACTGTATTTCCCAGGACCAGAAGTTTTTCCCCGGGAAGGTGGGACAAAGACTGCTCTACCCTTCCTATGAACAATAAATCATCCAATTAATGTCTGATGCACTGTGACCGCCCCCCCAGCCCACCCTAGTGGGCCACCCTTTCAAACAGCATGCTGAACTTTTCAAAAGCAGAGCAAGATATGGAAAAGTCTATTGGCATGGCTTTATCAAAATAATATTCACCCTGAAATTGAAAACCCAGAACCCAGAAATCCTGTGGGTGGACTGGCAGCAGCTTAAATGCGGATTGAATATCACACTTTGCTAGAAGCGCTGACGCCACAGCCATACACCATTTTGAACCACCTAGTCGAATGATGTGTAGCATACTGAACATAATTCAGTGGGAATTGCATCATTCACCAACGTCCCTCTCAGAAAAGAAAGGTGATGATTGAGGCAAACTTCACCCCACATCTTCTTGGGAACAGATACCCCCAATTGATACCCCAGCTGATAAACACAGTGGGGAAATGTGGAGTTCATCCATCAGTGGTACATCAAATAGGCCCAAAATGTAACACTCTGTAACACTCTTGGTGCAAACTACATGCTCCAAGTCTGCTACAGACTTGAGATTGGTTGCAGATCTCCTAGGTTGTACCCCATACACCGGTATTCAAAACCCCTCCCTAAAATCATGGACCACATAACGAAACATAGTCATGGTCAGGGAAGTCCCACAATGCTTGCTCCAAGGCCTCACAAGTCACTAGGATTGGAGCCCTTTCTGCTACCAGCCCCTACTGATATAGTAAAGGTCTTTCACTGGCTCCAACTCTGTTGCTTTCCCTTGCTCTCATATACTCTACTTTTATTGCAGTTGAGGACAGGGTGACCACTCCCGCAATATGTGCAGGCATGCCTGAAGTGGCACAGGGAGCTAACACACGTATCCTAGTTATTAAAGTAATAACACAGCCACCCTCCTGTATTGGCCTTTTAAACCTGTGCCCTGTACAGATCATTCTCAGGGACAAATCACGCCCCCCACCCCCTTGTCAGTGCATGCTAGCTTTCTAAACTTGGAACATTTGATGCATTGTTGATGCATTCAAGTCATAGATCTTAGGCATGGAAAACCTGGGTAGATGGAAGCCTGTTTTCTAAAGGCTTCATTGTAGCAGAGACATGCACCAGACTTGGCCATGTCACATGCCCTCCTGATGATATCCTGGTATTTAACCAGTTCTGAATCCCTCTCTGTGTAAGTCTGCAATATGTCTCCTGTCAACACCCCGGTATGCAGCCGTCCAGTTTGCCCAATTCCTGCCCATTTCCTAGGTCACTTAAATCTCTCATTTTCCTTCCCATCATCCCCAAAACCTGGTTCCAGAATCAGTTCCTGAAGAGGAGAGCAAATATGCCTATATAGTCACCTCTCCAAATACTTACCCTGATTGACTACAGCAAATGGTTTCCCATAGGGGCAGAAACTTCTGCATAGCCACCAGCAAAAGGATGGGTCTCCTTCCTTCTCCCCACACACAGGGAACAATTACTTGCAATACCAAAGGAAGGGGCCCTCCATACCTGCATGACTCTGCTACCCAAGGAGCTCTGCAAGCCCTTCTGTGCACACCCATCACCTCTATGACCCATCTCCACTGGGCCTGCATGGTCTGATAGGGATGAGGCTGACACCCCGCCATCCCTGTACCTGAACAAACATGACCTTGCAGGGACTGTGAATGGTATGCAAAACTGTACACACACCCCAGTCAGGCCAGGGACCAACTCCCCTTCCAACACAGCCACTGGGGTTCCCTACTCCCAGTTCAGAGGTATGAGTGGCCCCCCACCCAACCCGCCAGTTCATGACCCTGACCCATACTGCCAGCCCCTTCGCCCACTTTCTCACTGGGCTGTGCAGGCAGGGCCTACAGTGCCTCATTTGTGGGATCCAGTTGTGGGGTGAGAGGGACTTGCTGCCAGATTTTGCATGGTATGCTCCAATGCATCCATCTTTCATAAGAATTTTTCAAATCTAGTATTCTGGTGGTTCTCCGATCCCATCTTGGGTGCTGTGGAGTCAGAGGTGCATCACTGTAACAATTATAAGGGACATAGCACTGGCTGAGAGAGTCCCTGCCCTCTGCCGGCCCCTCCATAACAGGAGGATGCACCTGTACTGGACCACCCTGTGCCTGACTTCTGGAGGATGCAGGCACTACCCCCCCATTAGCATGATGGGCCAGGCAGGGCCTTGTTTGGTGCAATCTGGCTCACCACAGTCTCGCATCCCATCATTCAGTCATGAAGAGAAGGCAATATGGCTTCAGTATTATTATTGTCTGGTTGGGAGGGGGCTCTTGACCTCACCAGCCAACGTGCAGCAGACAACCCCCATGTCCCGGCCGGTACCCCGTTGTTGTTCACCTGGTGCCTTTGTTGCTCTGACCCCAGCTGATGCCTCAGCTACTTGTTGGAGAAGATTGGGAAGGGAAACTTGGGAAATTCCTACCTTGGAGAGTGGGAACACTGGAACAGGAGCCACCACTGCTTCTCTGTTCCTTTCCTTAAACAGGCAGGCAGCCCCCTTTCCTGACCAGAGAGGGCCAGGCAGACTCCTAGCCTGCATGTTAACACCCTTTGTCTCTCACTTTTTCTGCAGGTGTTGTTCTTTGAGATTTTAAAAAACTCAAATTTCTTTTCCTTTTTGATGTTTAAACCAACAGTTTTGGGGCAATAAAGAGATTATTTGCTCCACTGCTTGGCTGCATTTAGCAGTCAAGGGCATTTGATTCAGTAGAGGCAGCTGGTGATGGGAATGCAATGTAAACTGTCACAGCTATAAAAATAAAAACAGAGTTTAAGATCATAACTGTAGCAATAACCTTGGTCTAATAAAATAAAACAAAACAGGACCCATTATGGTTTTCTATTGCCATCTGTTGTATTCCATTCTGGATGATTCTGGAACAGCTTCAAAGCCTCTTCTTACTAAACAAGTTTGGAATAAAAAGCAAGCCCCAGGCAAATAAGTGAATGTTAAATCAGCTTGTCTAAGTGGAAATATTGGAAACATAATTTTGATTTACTTCCTCCCCTTTCAGATAATGGCACCTGGTATCCTCTCCATTGAGAACCTGAGAGAGAGCATGAAGTAGCACAAAGTAACAGAGGTAGGTACACTTCTGTCCGAGTAAGTCTTTCCCTTAAAATAACAGAAAAAACATACAGGGTGCAATCTACAGGCCACATATGCGGCCTGCTGACACACCGCCCAGCCAGGCTGCGGGTGCACATGCCTGCTCCATCCTCTGGGCTGTGGTGTGTGCGGGCTCAGGGGGGTCATTTTGGCAGGGGCTCCCCATTTCGCTAAGCAACGTGCACATTTGTGCTCCAGTGTGGGTTATCTGTGCCCAGCATAGGCGCATTTTATCATAGGGGGTAGGATTGCACCCACAGTGTACTAAAATCAAGACCTGGGCACATAACTCAGAATATTTAAAATAATAGACTTTCAACTGGATATTGTACTAACTTTCCTTCTGTTTCTAACTTAGTATTTTCCTTCATATATGAAATCTTTCCAAGGCCATCCTAGTTGCAACCTCGTTATCTCACTCTTCTGTGATCTTCCTTTCTAGAGGTTTTTTTGTGAGGGGAGGGGAAGACTTGTGCTGAAACATATCAGAACATATAACTTCTCTTCCCTCTTTTAACCACAGAGGATGATCACAACTCAGATTCATTCATTAATTCATTCACTCAATCACTGCTGCCAGTCTTCAGAATGAGAATGTAGTATACTTGCAAATCCTCATGTGGATGTAGTGCCATCATTGTAAATCCATACACATTGGGCGGGACAAAAAACATCAATTGCTAGACAGTCGGTGTTGCCTATTTGAGAAGGTGTGGGACTTGTACTTGGGACACCAGGATCAAATCCCATCTAAAACATGAACTCCTTTGATAGCATTGGGTTTCTCAGCCTCCATTCTCCATCTATGGAAATGGAAATAATACTGATCTAACTCAAAGTATTGTTGTGAGGCTGAACAAGATAAGGATTTCAAAGCATTTTGATCACTAACAGCACTATATACATGATTTAAAAAATAATAGTAATTCTTTTAGTTGGAACCCTTGTTTTCTGTTGGTTTAAAAGAATAAAAATAATTATGCAAACACAAAACCTCCTGTTCATTAGCAGTTCACTTTGCATAGTTTATGTCCTGGTATAACTCTTTCAGTTTATAAACACAATTAGTAGGTTGTTATAGCAGTGTGAAAGGGCTTACGGTTTTTAAAATTGCATTCAAACCCCTTGTATTCTACTCCATTAGTAAATTAATTCCTCTAAAATAAAATAATAAGCTATGCTGACACAATGTAGAGTACTAAGTATACTGGCATAAAATCTTTGTGCTGGACTACTGGTGATTACAGTGGAACTACTGTGCTTGCTCATATTTCTTACTACCTAGCTATATCCTGAATCAATTTCCACATACAAAATAAGGAATAAATTTGATTAAAGTTTGATGTACATTTTAGATCAAACTCACAACCATTTTTGTTTGAAAATACCTCCTCATTATATGAATGCTTTAAACTCATTAACTGAATAATGTACAATTTTGTTTAATGCATTATATCCATGTATCTACCTCAATATTGTACACAATGTATTCCTGTCAGTGACGGCAAAGGAGGACATGAGCATAGGAATGAGTTCAATACAAGTTGAGACCTTATTGCCTTATCGTTACATTTTGAATCCAGCTAACACTCTTGAGTGCAAGATAATGATATCTGTGATCCTTAGTCACCCTGGTAAGGCCTATTGTTAGCATTCCCTGCTTAGCTAGATATGTGGGATCACTTGTGTCTCCCACCCAGTTTGTGGAGAATACTGCCTTTCTGCACTTCCCTTTTCCAAAGTCCAAAACAGAACCAAGTCTATCCCCTTTGGCCTACACATTGGATGAGGAGTGGGCCTTGGCTTTGCAATGGCTTAGTGAACAGCCATCCCTTAAGGAAATGTCTTTTTTTTCCAGATAGGTAAAGTGTCTCTAGCAGAGCTGAAACAGGTACTTAATTTAGTACTCATGGGTGACACCCACAATTTTGAATACTACATTGAATACTCAGTGGCTACCTGAGCACCTGGATACCAACAGAATGGTAATTTAATTTTCAGTACCAATATTTCAATTTTCCAACTACCAATCAATATATTGGGAAGAAAAATGAAAAATCATTAAAAAAAATAAATAAGTCAGGACCAGAAGTCAAAAAATTGGTGACGGACGTTGAATGTCTGGGACCAGATGTCAACTTTCTGGGAAAGAAACCCACAAAAACAGAAAAAAGTTTAAAAATTGGGACCAGAAGTCAACAAGTGAAAGTCAACATTCTGGAACATCAGGTACCCAAGTCAGGTTGTAGTCAGGTATTAATTGGTACCCAACATTGTCGGAACAATTTGAGTACCGGAAAATTATATGGTATACCCATTTTTGTGGGTATTCCTTTCAGCTCTAGTCTCTAGCCTGTGCTAGTGCTTGAAGGGCCTTCCCCCATTGCATATTTGAGATGCTTTCTCCTTTTCCACCTTAGCATGACGTGAACCCTTTGGAAAATCAGACTGCCCACACTGGGAAGCCCACCAAGCTACAACAAAGTTAATATAACACGATAACAGAAGAATACTTGCAGTTGGACTAAGCTAACACTGGACTAGATTGCTTTTGAAGGGCTGAAAAACTTCTATTACTTTGGAAGGTCTAGTAGAAGAAGACCATATCCCTTCTTAGCCCTCAAGAAATTGAACCATTATAAGGTGCCAAAAACTGCAAGAGGTGCCAACTCCATCACCACATAATCCACCGTCTGTCCAGTGCTGGACTCAATGACCAAATGGACCTTGAGTCCCCGTTGGGGTCAAAGACTGGGAGTTATATTTAAAACAATACCATGTTTTACTAAACACAATAAAAATAGGATAGAAAAAAACTAGGGATATAATTATCTAACCAACCTGAAAAAACTAACAGAGTAAACATATCTGAACATACTGCTGCATCTGTAATCTTGTTTGCAGTTACAATGGAAATGGATTAGTTGCTTTCCTTTTGATTACAAAAACTTGATGTTCACTTAGCAGCAGCTATAAAAGATGGTGGAAGCATGGCTAAAATGCCACTTCTCTTAAATGATGTATTGGGAAAGCACGCCACAACTGCATTCATTTAACAGTGCAGTTTCCAAAAAGTTTAATTGACATTTCTTCAAACTGTTACATTACATAACTTAATAATTTATCCCTTTTGTTCCAAACTACAGTCTGGCAGTTATAGTTGAAAATATTCCCAACAGAAATAAGTTTCCATATGGTAATCTCATCTGTCAAAAAACACACTAATTGATCCCAAATCATTGCCGTGCAGTCCCGAATACCCTGCACTACATGCCAATATTTCAAAGAGCTGTTGAAGAGAACGGATTTCTGAGAAATTTGTGAAGCATTTCTGCTGTACTCTCTTTTAAGCTTTCAAAAACCCATTAGGCTGCATGAAATATTGCGTATTAAAACCAAGATGGAAAAAAGATGAGGTAAATGCTCATGGTAGGTCATTGTGCTCACTGACCTAACCTGCCCTCTAAAAATAGCTTATAGCCACAGTAAGACAAAGTGTGAGTAAAGGTCACAGTTCTGTCTAACACTAAGGTCTGTCAGGCTGAGAAGATGAGAAAGAAAGAAAACAATGAGGTGAAGTGAGATCATGAGGTGCTGGGATTAAACCAAAGGGCCCCATTTGAATGGCAAAGTAAAAGTGGAGGAAAATGTGAGATCCACTGAAGTTACTTGGAGAAAGAACTAAATCTGTACGGTAAAACAATAGACAGCTAAGAACAGCAACATTATCAGGAGCTGATTGTGGAGTTATATGATATGTGACATACAGAAGAGGTAATAGCAGTCCTGCTCATTGTACTTTCTGTAAATAAATTAGTTGGAGTGGAATCAATCGCTTGTCTGGAAAATATTACTCTGAAATCTCTATGAGAGAGAGAGAGAGAGAGAGAGAGAGAGAGAGAGAGACTGGGAGGAGCAACAGCTAGGAGTTAGTGGTGGAGGAGCAGGTCAGGCAGGCATGGGTGACCTGTCAAGACATGACAGGTTGTCAGACAGTACCCCAGGGGGAGCAGGACTTGTATGAGAGAGAGAGAGAGAGAGAGAGAGATGCACTGGCAGGAGCAGCAGGAATGCAGCAGTGGAGGAGCAGGGCAGGCAGTCAGGCATGAAGATGGCACCTGGAAAATTGGAGACGAATCCAGAACAAGAGGAAAAAGCCTGACTGTGACAATATAAATCTTCACAGTACCCTGCCCCAAACCCCCGTGATTCCTTCTGGGTGGCTAGAATTCTTGAGCAATCACAGGGTGCCATGTGATGGGCCGTGCTTGCGATGCTCATTGGCCAGCATAGGCATCAATCATGTCTCCTGGCTCTGTGTTGTCTGCTCCCCACTCCCCTTCCAGGACTGTAAACTAGTTTTTACCTACTAAATGACTGTCTGAGGGTCAGGAAATAATAACATAATAACAAATACAAACTTTTATTTTTATTTCATAATTATTTTCCATTACCTTTATTACAAAAACAATAATGAAAATGCTAATTTTATCATTATCATAAAAATAAAATGCACACCCCTAAAAAATGGCAGATTTTAGCAAGAAATTACAAATTACTAGTAGTAGGTACATCAGATGGGTGGCACCTGCCTGTTTATTTGGTGACCACCAGATGTTCGCCCACACCCACCACCACCCAGTTCTTCAGTCCCCACATGGTGTTGTACCAGAGAATGGATGTTAACAGACAAGGCAGGAGCCTGCAGGAGCCTGGGTCCACTATGGCAACCCACACAGAACCATCTCGCATGAACTTAGTGTGTCCAACAGAATAAATGGGCAGTTCCCTGCCCTCATTTTATGTGCCTGAGGCAGCCTTCGCTCAGTGGCGCTAGTGAACTCTATCGGGGCATATTGGCCATTGAAGTCCACCGGGAGGATTCCCGGTGGGCCGGGACAGTTGGGAGGGCCACTCCCACGCCACTGTTTTTTTTCTTTTTTTAAAAAAAAAAATCTGTCAGGGGGGAGCGGCTCAGGCCAGCCTGTTCCAGGCTGCGGCAGCCTGGATACAGAGTCTGAGTCCCCTTCCCCCTCCAGACACAGTCTGGCTGGCCCCATCATGCTCCTTCCTCACGGAATTAAACAAACAACTTCCAGGAGGGAAAGACTTGTGGCCAGGCACAGCGTGTGAGCCAGGAGTGCAGCAGGACAGGAGGGTCAGATTGAAAAGAAGGCAGCAGGTGGGTCCTGGGTCCACCTGGCTGGGGGTTTGGGGGTGTGGGCGCCTGCTGGGGTCGACTGTCCTTGCTTGGGGTGGGGTGGGGTGGGGGGCGGCCTGGGGCCTGACCTGGGGG
>QEPC01004817.1:70117-84597 GCA_003113815.1 Sphenodon punctatus | reverse complement strand
GCCTTGCCTCCTCCCTCCGCTCCTTCAAATCCCTCCTCAAGACCCACCTTTTCCTTGCTGCCTTTCCCAATGCCTGCTAGTCTTTCCCCGTACACTTACTGTCGGCCCTCCTCTGCTGACTGCTGCCACGAACCTCTTTGTAACCAAGCCAAGTATACGCACCTGAGACTTCGCATCCGCTTGAATGTTTGTCTTCTCCCCTGTCTCTCCGACTGTCCCCTCTCCCTGTCTCCCCCACTTTGTCTTTTAGATTGTAAGTCACAGGCAGGGACCCCGTCTAATTCTATGTTCTGTACAGCACCAGGTCACACGACTGGCACTATATAAATGTTTATAATAATAATAATAATAACAACAACGTGGAGGAATTCCACCAGGTGGACACATCCTGCACCAGCTGGTGCACTGGGGACCCTTGCCCGGCCTGCTTCACCCAGAGGAGGTCGCGGACCATCACGCTCTGGGTAAAGAAACTGACCAGCTTCCTGCCCCACTCAATCAGGGAGCTAAGGGTGCCTGCCCCAATCCTCTTCTCCCTCAAGCCCAGAGCATCCCTGACCACAGGTCAAGGTATGCTGGTTAAGCCCCCTACACAGACTGCCCTCAATATGTTGGCCACATTGTACATCACCACGCACCCCTTGGTGAAGGGCTCTCCTCAATGTGACCCACTCCTTCACCATGGTGGTCAGGGGTGCCTCGATGATCCGAGAAGTGTCTAGTCCATGACTTCTGCCTGAAGCAGGGCCCACCTATACCCTGTTTAGGGACCCCTCCTGCCACTGCCAAACGCTGCCTCCAGGTCATGCCAGCAGTGCGTTATCACTATCAGGTAGGCATGCTGTGCATTCCTACTCCACCACAGGTCAGTGGTGAAGTGGATGGTGGCACCCCCAGTCCCTGCCAGCTGCTCCGTCACCCGCTCTTTTAAAGCCCGGTACAGGGCTTGCACCACCTGCCAACTCAGGGTGGAGCCGGCAGGCCTCCAGTTCTACTCGCTCTATGCTGGGTTCTCCAGTTCTAGTTACCATCATGGCCAGAATTGCAGGCTGTCAGGCATTGATGAAGCAGCAGCAGAGGCCTGGCCAGAACTCGGTGACTGCCACCCCTGCTTGGCCGGGTGTTGCAGGCTGCCAGGCATCGATGTCAGGGACTGAACCCACGGGACCAAACCCACGAACCCAAACTTAGTTTTTGGGCCAAACCACCGAACAGCTGAACATCCGAACCCCATTCTGTTCATACATCCCTACTATGGTTTATTTTAATCTGTGGATTTTATGTTGTTTTAATTGTATTTTAGTTATGTATTTTACAATGTTGTTAGCTGCCCCAAGATGCTTATAGCAGGAGGGGGGTGGTATATAAATTTTAATAATAAATAAATAAATAAATAAATAAAAAATGGAGTCTCCTAGTTCTCTTGTGTTTTATTGAATGCATCATAGATTGGTAGGGGTTGTAAGTCATTATCTTAAGTTTATAGGAAGGACTATGTCAAAAGAATAGATGTTCTCAGTCCACCTCATAAATTCTACTGATAGACCTGGCACCCTCCTCTGCAGTCTGAGTAGCAGAGAAGCCAAGGCTTGAATGGAAATGGAGATGAATTATTCCATTCTGAACACCAGTGAACCATGCAGAATGGAGGTAGGGCCTCTTGATGGGGTGGGGTGGGGAAACTTGTACCACTACCAGACCTGTTCTACAGATACACTAGAGAGTATGGGCCATTAGACTGCATTGGAGGCTCTGACTGGAAAATAAATAATTGACTGTTTTTAAAGTAAAAATAGCTTGCGTGTCATACATCAGTTTGTTTGTGTTTTTTTCCCGTCTCAAGCTGACACATTGGCATTTATTTTACTTGGCATTTTGATACTTTAGCAGTGCTATGAGAGGAAAGGCTGGGTAATTCCTCAGAGGACAGAAATAACTTCTAATTATTTGGCAACTTGTACTTGCCAAGTATCATATATGTTTTATAAAACACTGAATTATATACTGCTGACTTTTCCGTGAATTATAAACTGGTGATTATCTCCATTGCCAAAAAGAGACGTTTTCAGTCATTCTTGTTTTCCATTATTGCTTAGTGAATACAGGCAGATACTTTGGCTAGGGTTTGGAAGGGTTTCTCTCCATTGGCCTGCTGGTGCTGGTGCTGGTGCTGGTGCTGGTGCTGCTGCGGGGAGGGGAGGATACATCCACCTTCACTTTACAGAATCAAGTTGCATGCGTGTTCATCATGAGTCTCCCACATCCTACTTCTGTTTTGCCTCTCAGGACCTCTGGCACTAATTTCCAACTCCATCCACCCAGTAAGGGACACCTGTCCATTTGTGTATTGTAATAGAACACAGCAGCAGGGAACACAGGGACAAGGTATGAGAAGTGAAGCTGCCCTGTATTACTGGTATAAAATCTGCCATGGAGCATACATTCTATGAGTGAGGCAGAAGACAAAGGAGACAGTAACCTGCTGATGGGAGATGGTGCTTCAGTAGGATGGGGTGTGTGGAAGAACAGAGCCAATGTCCCTGTTCCCCCAAAGCAGAGACACAGGATACTCTCACTTCAGCTCCTCATCTTTGAAACTAAGACAACATCCAGGTTGCAGTAATCTGCATGTTCATGAGTGGGAGAGGCCCATGTAAAAAGGGCCACATTCTCACGAGTGTCTTATTTATACCATTTTAGGTAGGAATTTAGGATGTAAAGCAATATCTATTCTATCTTGGAAAATCTGCAAATATGGTTCTGAGATTATTATGGTTGCTATTTCACTTACCCTTCTTAATTAATTAAGTTATTGCTAACAGGAATACTGTCTGTAAATCCCCCACCCCATAACCAGTTCATTTGCACCCCCCATATAATCAATTCATGCTGCCCTGGGGATGCAAATGAACTGGTTAAGGGTGGGGGGGCCTCGTGAATTGATTATATGGGGGCGGGGGCACAAATGAACTGGTTATGGTGTGGGAGCATCAGGAATTGATTATGGGGGCACAACTGAACTGGTTATATATATATCTTTTCATGGCATAATGCGCGTAATAGGCTGGCTGAATTTTGGGTGCCTTGTGTGTTTGATAGCAGCGGCCCCAGGTCCACCAAGCTGGTTAGCACCCCTAGGTCTGCTGGCAGGACACAAAGAGGGGGCTATCTTGACTTCTTGTCCAGGGGCCCATTGCACCCTAGCTATGCCCCCAGTCTAGTGTGTGTGACTGATCAATTTGAATGTGTGTGTGAAGTGAGAGCATGTGTGTGTAGTGTGTATGGATGAGTGTGTGTATGATCAATCTGAATGAATGTGTGAGATGAGAGCATGTGTGTACTGCGTCTTAATGACTATGTGTGTGATCAGTTAGAATGAGTGTATGAGAGAGAGGTGAGAGCACATGTATGAATGAGTATGTGACATCTTTTACACGAGATGCACCCATGCAGTGGCATGGGTGGATGCGTCTCGTATGAAAGCAGTCGCTTGTGTGCTCCTGTGTAACATGCACCTCCACCCATCATGCCTGCACAGAGAAACCTGCAAAAAAAACCAGGTTGCTCCATGTGGGGATGGGTGCACCTGCAGTGTTCTTGTATCTGGGACCAGCTTATGCATTAACAAAACTATTAAGTTTCAAAAGAAGGGCAAATTACTTAGACAAAAAACCTTCGGGGTAAGAAGCTTGTTAAGGTGACATTACAAATTGTACTCAAATGTTTACATAATAATAAATTGTATCTTAAGGGAACTTTATTATATTTCAGACCAATCTATACATTTTTCTTTTCTTATTCATTAATTTTTTTAATGGCTTAACTGAAATTAAACTGTCTACATTATTCATCATGCATAAGTATTGTTCAGTCACCATACCACGTATATGCAGCTTAATTTCAGTTGTCATAATTTTTTTTATTATTAATGAATAAGAAGAAATTATAGATTGGTCTGATATTTAATTAAGTTACCTTAACATATAATATACTGTCTCATTAATGTTTGAGTATTATTTGTAATGCCACCTTAACAAGCTTCTTATCCCAAAGGTTTTTTGTCTAGGTAATATATGATAGGCTTAACTCAGACTACTAAATGTTATCATGAAAAGCAACCAATACAAGTAAGAGATGATGAGAAAAGGAGATACTGTATTAACTATTCATATTTAAGGAGGGGAAAGATATTTATGAATGCCTGTATTAATTATTTATTTTTATTTTTATAGTGTCAGTGATGTACCTGGAAGTGTACAGTCAAGTAGCTACAGATAGGTCCCTACCACAAAGGGATTACAATCTAAGAGACAAGGAAGGGGGGAGACAAAGAAGAGGTGAATATCCAGAAAGACAAAGATACATTCATGAGTTTGAGAAGATGAAGGTGCATGTGCTTAACTTAGTTACAGGGAAGAGATTCTGGGGGAGGGAAGGAAGAAGGGAGGGAGGGAGGGAGTGGGAGGCTGAATCCCCAAAAGACGGAGGTGATGCTGGTGGGTAAGGATGTGTGTGTGGAGGCTCCCATCATTAATGGGGTGCGTCTAACTCTAGTCCCTCAAGTTCAGAGTCTGAGGGTTCTCCTTGACTCGCAGCTCTGCCTGGATGTCCAAATGGCAGCTGTAGTGAGGTTTATCTTTAGTAAGTTACATCTGGTCCATTGTCTTCAACCGTATATCTCAGGCCCCGATCTTGCCACCATCCTCCATGCATTTATCACCTCATGGCTTGACTACTGTAACGTGCTCTACATGGGGCTACCCCTGATAACAATCTGGATACTTCAGTTGGTGCAGAATGCAGAGACCCACCTCCAGTCCTAATGGGGATGGACTGCCAGAAGCCTTTACACCAGTGCTCTGCTCTCTGCACTATCTGCCTATAGTCTTCCGGGTTTGCTTCAAGGTGTTGGTTATAACCTTTAAAGCCCTACACAGGTTGGGCCCTCTCTACCTGCAGGAACGCATTACCCCCCGTGTCCTTGATTGGCCAGGCGGTACTCTGGGGGCACCCTGTTAGAGGTGCCCCGGGTTTCTCAGGTGGTCACATTTGAGAGGGCGTTCTCGGTGGCTGCATCGCAACTCTGGAACTCCCTCCCGGCAGAGATTTGACTCTCCCGGGACTTCTCCTTATTTCACAGCTGATGCAAGACCTGGGTGTTTCGACATAGCATCTGTATAGTGCCATCCATTGGACCTCTTCTGGGTGGTTAATAGTTTATTTTAAATCCTGGTTGTCTTCACCTTACGTTAGAGTCGCTAACTGCCTGCTGTGACGAGTTTGCCACCTACTTTGCAAATAAAGTATCTCACATTTGGCTTGATTTGGGAGCTGCTACTTGAAGTGTCAATCAATCAATATTTTATTAAGTGTAGCCATAAGTCATTGCTGAATAAGACAAACATAGACATGACCATACATAACACATGGTCCACATAAACCATAACAGTCAATAGGAGACAAGTAAATACCTCACATTGTCAGGCCCTGGGGCCTGAGGAGATGGAGGGGCAGGTACACGCAGAGGAGACCGGCCCCGAGACCTCGGGCAGCGGCAGAGGGCTCGCCCCCAGCCTCTGCACCAACGCACTCCTTTTGGCCCCCGCTATCCTCGGCAATGGCCGAACCCCGCAACCCCCGCCCCGCGGCAGCAATAGGGCCCCACCACGCCAGCCCGGAAGAAACAGCACCAATACCTGTGGCCACGCCCCCGGCCTCGCCGCAACGCCTCGCTCCCGCCGAGACAGGGCCGGCCTCGCCCCGCACGGCGGCACGTCCTGCGGCCACGCCCCCACGGCCGCCACCCCGACGCTCAGCGTGCCTGCGTCAGAAGCACGCTGCAACTCTGCTGATAAGGGAGGGCGGGACAGAGCTCCCTTGCTTGTGAACAGAGCTTGCCCTGTGAGACCAGCCCCTGGAGTAGCTGCTGAAGCGAACGTCTTGATTGCCTGACCCTGAGAGTGAGAGAGAGAGAACGGAGAGTGTGTGAGAGCGTGCCAGAAGGAGAGAGTGGGAGCCTGAGAGCAAGCGTGAGTCCTGTGTGTGCCTCCCTAATCCCCACGGTGTCCAGGGGGGTTCTAGCATGTGTGTCCTGTCCTGGTCCACCCCCGCCTGGTTGTGTGCACGGGTTCCCCACTCACCTCCCCCACTCCATACCTCTAGCCCTGGGCCCTGCGTGCCTGAACCTGATAGCCCCTACGGTCCTCCCCGGTTGGGAGTCAGCAACGCCTAGCCCCTATGATGACTTAGGTGGGGAATGGCTAGTCCTTCCGCAACCACCCTATAAGATCCTGAGGGGCACCTTTTTCAGGCACTGCTGCTCCCTCATGGGGATCGCTCTAGGGCAAGGGTACGGGTGTGGTGATGTCTGTACTCCCCTACACTGTGCGGACTTCCTGTTCCCCCCGCACCAGATTCCCTTTCCCCATGAGGGGTCCGTCCCAACCCTCACACACATAATTAATACTAAAACTCCTCCCATGACAGAGCCAGATCATACAACCCACCAGGGTGCTGATATCAAGAAACCTAGGTGCCCTTAGAGATACCCAGTGACCCCTGATACTAGATCATAGCGCCCAAGAGGGCCCACGGGCCCCCTCTTAACCCTTTGATCCATAGCATACGGCCTTCCTTTCTAGACAAACCAACCCCAAATCAGACTGAGTTGGAAGTTTGAAGTTAATAAACCGTTGTCTCCTAGTAAATGCCGCAGTCAGAAACTTTACCACAGGACAAGTAATATCCTGGTTAACATCTGTAAGCAAAAAATCCATTCTCCTGAGATCAGACCATCCAGGGTGGCAAAAGCAACCCCAAAAGCTTAAGCCAGTGGTGATCATACAAGTGGCGTCTAAGTAGCACATGTTCAGTAGTTTCAACTTCAGACTGATCAAAGGGGCAAAGTATATGTACAAAAGGCACCCTAGCAAGTCTACCAATCCAAATCTGGGTTGGAAGAGCATTAAATCTTGCAGCCAGCATTAACCACTTTTCTCTGGCCGTAAAACTCGCAGCCAGATACTGGGCTAGTGTATCCACCTGGGGGGGGCCAGACTCAAGTAGAAAGACATATGCGTAGAGGTTGCCACCCGTCCCCTCTCCTCCTGAAGGTCCACATCCTTCCACATATACTTTATTTCCACCACCGCTGCCCCTGGGTCCTTAGCTAAAATATAAAGTCAGGACAGACCCAATCTAGCTAAATGAGCCTCAACCCTCTGGGCCCACTGGCCCCTGAAAGCATCCGCTTGCAAATGAGGGAACAGGCCCTTCTGGCACAGATCGACAGACCTGATCCAAAGCTTGTGTGCCCTGGCCCATGCCCAAAAGAACCATCTCCACTGGCCCATCTCTAATCGTATTGCAGCCCCTGGGGTTCCCCCCGAGGCCCCGAGAAGAGCCCTAAGAAAAATTGACTGAACTCTGTCAATATGGGGTAAAGCAAAAGGTGCCCATAAGTCCGCACCAAACAAAGCCTGGGCAGTGGTCTTGGCATTAAAGGCCTGAAGGGCCATCCTGAACTCTGTTCTCCCAGAGGACAGGAAAATTTTTCGAATGGCAAAGGCCAAATATTTTGCCGCCACCAATGCCCCCTCCATGTGTTTTTTCCAACCCCCCGCAGATTGAAACGTGATCCCCAAATACTTGAACTCCTTCACTTGAAGGATCTGGGCACCCACGACCTTCCAGGAGTGCCAATTAGCCCTAAGGGAATTGGCAAAAACTACCACTTTGGATTTGGCTAGATTTAGGACCAAGTCATTCTCACTACAGTAGCCTGCAAAAGCATCTAATTGCCTGCTTAAACCCATCTGGGTCTGTGACAAAAGGGCCAGGTCATTGGCAAATAATAGGTAACCTATATAGCACGAGGCCAAACAAGGGGAAAAAAACTGAGGCAAGGCCATACGTGGGACCACATCATGAAAAAATAAATTGAAACGTGTGGGCATGAGTATGCAACCCTGCCTAACTCCTCGATTTACGGTGACCTCCTCAGAGATGTACCCCTGCAGGCCCAGCCTGACCACCAACTTAGAGTCGGCATACAAGAGTCTAATTAGGACCAGGAGCCTACGGTTCAGAGATAAATTTGCCAATTTGGCCCATCCTGCCAAAGGCCCATCCTGCCAAGTCAAAGGCCATCCTGAGGTCCAGGAAGGCAACATAAAATCTCCAGTTGCGATGTTCAAACTTTTCTATCAGATGCATAAGGATGAGGCAGTGATAGATCATCGATCTTGCCTGCTGAAACCCAGTTTGCTCGGGATAAATGGAACCTGATTCCTCACACCAGGCAGTAAGTTTGGCCAACAAGTGCTTCGTGTAAACTTTACTTATTACGCAAAGCAAACTAACAGGTCTATAATTTGCTGGCTCACTGCTGGCACCCTTTTTAAAAATAAGGACCACAATAGCTTGCGCTTGTACACACCCCCATTGATCAATGGTGGTGAAAAGCGCCGTAAGCATGGGTACCCACCAATCCTTGTATCATTTAAGGAAATTGATGGAGATAAGGTCCCATCCTGGGGCTCTACTGCTCTTACATGAATAAATCAATTCACTGACCACTCCAGGGGACACATGGGGCCATGCAGGGGTACCCTCCAAGCTTCTAGAAAATTCATTTAAATCCACCTGGTCAGCCAAAATAGAATACAAATCAGTGAAATACTTGGTCCATACATGAGCAGCAATAGGGGGCATGTTCCTCAAAATGCTGGCCTCTGAGCATGTATTTAAAAGTTTCCAAAACTGGCAAGAGTTGCCCTTCTGTGCCGCCTCTACTACCAGCTTCCAAGAAGACTCCAAGTAAGCCTTCTTTTTTCATTTAATCAAGGCCCTATATTCCTTTTTAGATTGGAAATACGAAGGAGGCAGATGCCTGTCCCCCACCCGACGATACTCCAGGTAGGAACTTTTAAGATGATACCTGGCCCTGCGGCACTCCTGATAGAACCACGCCCGGCCTGATACTCAGACTTGATACTGGCTAAGGCTCTCCCTAGCATTAAAAAAGGATGGATCCTCTGAGACAAAGCAACATATGCCTCCATGACACCATTACAGTCCTGGCCAGAGCAAATCATGCCCCTTAATTCTTCCAAAATAGGGTCCTTCATCCACCCTTCCAAATTGGAGAGTAAGATTTTATCCCAACTAATTGGCCGCAATTTCTCAAGATTGGTGGCCTGGTCACATAGCAGTGTACCCTCCTGTGGCGATCCCCCCTTGTGACCCCCCTGCTAATCTACAAGCAGGATCAGTGCCACATGGTCACTAGCCTGTTCCCTCCCCACCTCAAAACCCCTAGGCAGGGGCAACATGTTAGGGGATAGTAGAGTATAATCAATTACACTAGAACCCCTAACCCCCCAAAAGGTGAATTCCCCTGGGGAGTCTCCCAAGTAAGCCCCATGGAGAAGACAAAGGTTGAGCCCAACCCTCAACTTTGCCAAGGAAATCCCCCCAGTACTAATTGTATGATCCTTGTATTGGTGGGAGATTAACGGTGAGTAAACCAAGGGGGGAGCAAAAGTGCCCACTGCACCCAAAGCCTCATCATCTTGACCCAACCTCACATTGAAGTCGCCCACCAAAAGGAAATAACTATTGGAATAGACAGCTAGTATATCATCTATAAGGACTTCCAACTTCGTCCAAATTGTAAAGTCACATCTAGGAACATTGTGGGGTGGCACATACACATAGAATATTATAAGCCTCCTACCTCCAGATAACAAAATCAAACCCAAAAGGAAAGGAGGGTGTCTTACAACAGAGACAAGCATGTCATAATATGACTCATGGATCACACAAGCCAGACCCCCACAGGCGTGCCCCTGTGAGACCGCCGCTTGTGCCAGCAAAGAAACTACTTTATAACGAAATAAGGCTGGAGGTAAAACAAGAGGCGGAACTGCCCAGGTTTCCTGAAGGCAAAGGAGGTCAAACTCTCCAATGAACTCAATGAATTCTGGCTCCCTAACCCTAGACCCCCACCCTGCAATGTTCCATGATCCAATCTTGTACCCAGAGGCCTTGGAGCCAGGAGAGTGTCAACAGTCAGCCCCCACCAAGGCCACCCCTTCCTGGCTTAGGTCTCCAAAAGCCCAGCCATCGGGGAGGAGCCCTAGGGGAACCTCACTAGCCGACCTGCAGGAGCTTGAGAAATCCGAGGGGGCCACCACAGTCACCAACAATAGCAGTCAAGGGTCAGATGTCAGCACTACATTACTGGGGCAACTAACGTCCCCAGGGGTGAGTTCCACCTGATTAGATGACAGAGGGAAAAATTCCGTAGACTTCGAGGGAAATGACTCCCTCTCCGGGCTACTCCTTTGTGAAACCCCACTTGGCAGGGGGAAGATTGTAAAGGCTACGGCCTCAGTAACTGGTGCCAGCCTCCTAATATAAGACTTTCCCCCACTATCCTCCCATCCCTCTGGCTTTGTTTTCCCCAATGGTCTCCCCCTGGCTTCCCATGACTGCCCCTCTGCCAGCAGCTTCTGGACGCAGGCAGACACGGAACTCGGATGGTCACTTGGTAATACCCCCATCCACTGCACTTTAAGGTCAAGGAGCTGTTGTAAAATAGACGTTAACTGGCCCTGTTGTTCCTGAATTAGGGCAATAGTTTCACCAAATTTGCCCAACATTTGAGATACTAAATCCCCCAACAGAGCACACTGCTTCCCCAATAAATCAAAAAAATAGGCACTGCCGGCAACTTATGATTTGAGCCCACCGATGAGGACTGTTCCGATTCGTGCGTAAAATAAGGGTCCAGACAGCGGAGGACCAGATCAGTGGGTGAAACACTGGACCCCCTGGTGGTAGCCAAGTCTACTAGCTGGACAGTCAGACCCAACTTGAGCCCTGCGCCGCCAAATGCAATTTGTCCAGATGCTGCTGGACAACCTGTGGCTGGTCCAGAGAGGCCACGTCTGGCTGACGTTTGTTCCTCCTGGAAGTTTTCTTCCCCGCCATGGAGCAGCAAACAGTTAATAGGACCCACACTCTGTATACCCCTAACCACACCTCAGGACAGCCCTCTACTCCTAGTGGGACAAAAGGGGATCTATGGGGGGAGATTCCTACCTCAAGGATCTTACCACCCCTCCAAGCACTAAGCTTACAAGCAGCCCAGTATCCGGCCCCCGCTCCCAGACACTCCTAAGGGCGCTCCAAAGGGCACGCGCCCTTGTGCGCATGGCCCTTCAGCATGCAACCGTGGCGCCACCGTAGACTCACTAGCGCTTTTCTTTTATGCAGGAGGCTGGCTCCGCCCCCGTGCCGACACCGGACTCCAGTCTCCCATAGCTGGCAGGTAGGTCGCCTAATTAATGACAGGCCGGGCTACTCCATCCAGATGTTGCCATAGACTCACAGGCACTTTTCTTTCATGCAGGAGGCTGGCTCTGCCCCTGCGCCGACACCGGACTCCAGGCTCCCGCAGCTGGCAGGAAGGTTGCCTAATTAACGACAGGCTGGGACCCCTGCGGGGTTACTCCATCCACACCCTTGAAGTGTCAGAGTTTGGTGTTGGGGATGCCTGGACTTGTCAGATTTGTTTGGACAGCTTCTATTAGTCTTGCTCACTGATGTGGAGGCTGTGCTTGGAGTGGTGCAAGCAACCATTTGTGAATATATCCATCCCCATCCTGGCTGGTGAAAGCTAACCAGGAGACATTGGGGCTAGGGGTGTGCATGTCGTTTTCATTATTACAATAATGATAATGAAAATTGTTGTTTCCATTTTCGTTATTGCAATACTGAAAACGACAACCGAGAATAATGATAATAAAAATGACAACTGAGAATACAGATAATGGTAATGATACCGATATCGATACTGATACAGATATCGATACCAATACCAATACCAAAAATGATACCAAAAACAATACCGAAAATGATAACAAAAATAACAAAAACGATAACAAGAAATAAAAATGACAATGTCGTTATCATTGTCATTATTATTAGTGCTGTGGCACTTGGGTTTTGGAGGGACAATGTAGAGAGTGGAGGAGGGAGCAGGCATCTGAGAGTCTTAACAGGGTTGAACTCTTGAACTGTGCCTGTGTTGGGAGGGGAGAGCCGCTCAGCAGTATCTGATAGATGTATCCCTGGCCAATGAGCAGCATAAGCAGGTTCCAGCAGTCTCATGCCACTCTGTGATTGTTCAATGCCTGCTGCATCCCACAACCAAACAGAGGGGCTCTGGGGGAGGGCACTGCAACCCTTTATAATGGGAGGTTTTTTCTCTCCATTGTGTGAGAGCTCTGCTTGTCAGGTTGCGTTTAGAGAACTGTGGTGCTTGCACATAAAAAATCCTCCCTAGTCCTCATTGTATTTTTTATTTATTTATTTGGTATTCCCACTAATACCTTTCCTTTCTCATACCCTACTTTTTTCCTTCTCCCTTTCTCCCCCCTGTACATTATATATAGATAGGTAGTATAGATATAGATATTTATTATAGACATATAGATTAGATTAGAATAGTTATATAGATAATTGATTCGATAATAGTTTTCCTTTCCCCTTCCCCTGTCTCCCTTAGAGTTAGATAAATATTACTTGTGCACAGGAATCAATAATGATACTGATACCAAAAATAAAATCTTTGTCTGAAATGGTACCGATATCAATAACTATAATGAATATCAATACCGATAACAAAAATGATACCAATATAGATACCAATACTGATACCAATACTGATACCAAAAATGATAACAAAAATGAAAACGACAACAAAAATGAAAACAACATTGTCATTAATAACAATAATGAAAATGACATTTTTTAATAACGAAAATGAAAAACAAAAACGACATGGGGGCCTGGTGCACACCCCTAATTGGGGCTGTTGCTGGCTGGAGTTGTCAGTGCCTTCCTTCAGAACGGCAGGGTGCCCGGTGGACTTAAACTGAAGTCATCTATCCCCTTCTCAAGAAACCATCTCTTGATGTTGACTCCTCAGTCAGCTACTGTCCTGTCTCCAACATTCCCTTTTTAGGAAAGGTTATTGATAGGGATGGGCGAACAGAACCAAGTTCGGAAATTCGGTTCAGTTTAGTTCGGAAATACGGTTCGGTTCAGAAGTTCGGTTCTGTCAACCGAACTATTTGAATTCAGTCCGAACTCTGCACTTCCAAACAAAGTTCGGAAATTCAAACCCCATTGAGGGATGGATGAACAGAACCAAGTTTGGAAATTCGGTTTGGTTCGAAAATCGAGTTTGGTTCGGAAGTTCAGCTCGGTTGACTGAACTGGTCAAGTTTGGTCCGAACTCCGAACCTCCAAACCGCATTCGCCCATCCCTAGTTATTGAATGGGTGGCTGCCTTGCAGCTCCAGGTGTATCTTGATGCTATTGGATTCCTGGGCCCATGTAAGTCGGGTTTTTGTCCTTAGCATAGCACCAAGACGTCACTAGTGGCCTTGGTTGAGGATCTCCGCTTGGAAATTGACAGTGGAAATTGTACTCTATTGAATTTTTTCAAAGGTACTGTTTGTACTGTTCAAACAGTACTGTTTGTACTGTTCAAAGGTACTGTTGTAGAATATCCAAAAAGCCCCAAAGAAATAACTAAACTACTGAAATAAACCAGAATCCCAATTAAGCAAATATGTGCATATATGTTATGGGCATGGATATTGTTTCATTATTTGGGGGACTATTAAAAATAAAAATAATACTGGCAAATATCAAATTCGATATTCAGTTCAGTTCTTGCTCTGATTCTCCCAACACTGCACTAGTGCAAATCCCATTCACTTAGGGCTTCACCAGCAAAGTACTTTGAGGATGAATGCCATTATCTCTGAAAAATGCATTCAGGATGTTTTCTCTTTTTCTCTCCATATTCCGTTGCTGTGATTACCTGGAACATGGCACTTTCTCAAGGCATCTAGTCTTTTTAACACTAGTTATGTAACCCACAGAAGGATACTTAATCCTGACATCAGTTTACAGTTCATTCAATGACACATTGAGAAGATTAGCTGTCAAGCTTTTGTGTGCTTGAGTGATATTGCCTTTTCCTCTAGGAAGGGAGCTTCAAAAATAGGTTTTCTTTTTCAGAAGCTTATCAATTAAATGAAAATGATGTGTTGACATGGGGATTTAGTGAAGGTAAGTCATGCCTCACTAACCTGTTGGAATTCTTTGAGGGTGTAAATAAACATGTAGACAAGGGAGACCCAGTAGATACTGGTCCTTTTTAGACGAGCGGCGCTCCGTTTCGCGTCAGTGGTGCGCATATTTTGAAACCTCCGCCTGGTCTAATTAGACGAGACGGAAGTGGCTTAATATGCGCATATTACAGCGGAGGCGCATTTTTTAAGTGCGCGAATTAAATACCTCGATTATGAGGTATTTAATTTGCGCACTTAAAAAATGCGCCTCCGCTGTAATATGCGCATATTAAGCCACTTCCGTCTCGTCTAATTAGACCAGGCGGA
>QEPC01004817.1:43272-60867 GCA_003113815.1 Sphenodon punctatus | reverse complement strand
ATTAGATAATCCATTTAGTTCATAGCATTTAGAATAGTTAATAGCAGTTATATTTAGTGTAGATAGATAGATATAATATTAGATTTTTTTAAAAACCATATAAAAACAAAAAAAACTAATAAAAAACAAAAGAAAACCATATAAAACCCAATAAAAACCAAAAAACCATATAAAAAACAAAAAAACACCCATAACATTTCCCGAATGGCTGAACAGAATGTCTGAATGGCCGAACAGAACGGCCGAATGGCTGAACAGAACAGCCGAACTGAATGGCCGAACCCGAACCCGGCAAACTAACCGAACTGCCGAACCGAAGGACGAACCAAACGGACGAACCGAATGCAGCCAAACCAAACGGCCAAACCCGAACCACGATCTGTTTGCCCATCCCTAGAGACAAGGGCTAAATAACATTCAAGGGGATGCAAAGTCTCAGGTGCATGTGCTTGGCTTGGTTGTGGTTAGGTAGGAGTCTGCGGGGGAGGGCAGACAGTAAATACTGAAAGGAAAGTTCTAACAGCCATCGGGAAAGGCAGCGAAGAAGAGGTGGGTTTTGAGGAGGGATCTGAAGGTGTGGAGGGAGGGGGCAAGGCGGAGGTGGGCAGGGAGGGAGTTCCAGGCATTGGGGGCAGCAAGGGAGAAGGGACGAAGGCGGGTGGTGGAGAAGGGGAAATGAGGGAGAGCAAGGGAGGGGGCAGAGGAGGAACAGAGAGTGCGTGCAGGAATGTGTAAGGAGACTAGGGCAGAGAGGTAAGGGGGAGTCAGGTTGTGAAGGGATTTGTAAATGAGCACCAGGAGTTTGTGAAGGATGCGTTTGGGAAGGGGGAGCCAGTGAAGTGAGGAGAGGAGAGGCTGTACGTGGTCGAAGCAACAGGCTGAGTGGATGACCCTAGCAGCGGAGTTTTGGATGGAGATAAGGGGGGAAAGATGAGAGCAGGGGAGGCCAGCAAGGAGGAGGTTGCAGTAGCCAAGGAGAGAGATGACCATGGCGTGAACAAGGGTTTTGACTGAGGAAAAAGTGGCGAATCCGAGCAATGTTATGGAGGGCAAAGCGACTGGACTTGACAACAGAGTCGATGTAAGGTTTAAAGGAAAGGTGAGTATCGAAGACGAAGCCCAAGCTATGGGCTTGGGGAACAGGGCAGATGCTGACTGTAATAGGGTGGCTTTCCCATTCAGGAAGCTCCCTATGTACAAGGCCTGGCCAGCGTAGCTCCCTATCTACAAGGCCTGGCCAGGAAGTTCCCTATCCACAAGGCCTGGCCAGGAAGTTCCCTAGCCACAAGGCTGAGGTAACCAGGATGTAAGGGTAGAAGCGTGCTCAGTAGGGCCAAATGGCGCTGAGCATGCTCAGGGCCTATAAAGGCCTGCAGCTCAGTTAGAGCAGGGGGAAGCTAGGGGAAGGAGCTCGCTGTTAGAGCTCCCTTCCTCTCCATACCGGACTCACAGCCCAGAACTCAGGGACCCGGACTGGGCCCGACCTTCCTCAGAGGATCCAGACCAAGAACAGATCAGACAGAAGGAACTGAGCCAAGATGCCCGGCAGGCACGCTACTTGGCGGGGCAGGCCTTGGCTATAAGGGGAGGTTGGAGGCCAAGGGTGGGGACCCCACTGGGTACCCACGTAGCATAGCCCTGATAAAGAGGGGCGAAGGTCGTAACTGGGGTGTTGCTAATTCCCCTGTGAGCTCTCCCATGTCCTGCGGGCTCTGGGAGAGACACACACACACCCCTCCACGGCTACAATAACCCCATCAATAAGGATAGACAGGGAAGAGGGAGAGGAAGGGTAGGGAGGAAAGATAAGGAATTCAGTCTTAGCCATGTTGAGCTTGAGCTGACTTTCAGACATCCAGGCTGAGATATCAGAGAGACAATTGATGAGGCGAGCTTGGACAGAAGGGGAGAGAGGGGGGGTGGAGAGATAGAGTTGAGTGTTGTCAGCATAAAGGTGATATTGGAAGTCGTGGGAGGCAATCAGTTTGCCAAGGGACAGGGTGTAGATAGAGAAAAGGAAAGGGCCCAGGACAGAGCCTTGGGGAACCCCAACTGAGAGGGGGAGGGAGGGGGAATTGGAATTGGGAAAAGACACATTAAAGGAGTGGTGAGAGAGGTAGGAGGAGCACCAGTCAAGGACAGAGCCGCAGAAGCCTAGGGAATGAAGAGAGTCCAGTAGGAGTGAGTCGTCGATAGTGTCAAAGGCAGCAGAGAGGTCAAGGAGGACAAGAATGGAGTAAAGGTACTTAGATTTAGTGACAAGCAGGGGTGTAGTGGAGAGGGAGCGCGCCCGAGGTCAGCTCCAGGACTTTTCACTGACCCGGAGCGCGCCAGAGTGATCACACTAGGGGCCATCCCCGCCCAGTGTGGAGGGGGGGAGCAGCGAAGCCTCTGAAACCCTCTCACACACAGGAGTATGTGCTCTGCTCCAGTGAAGCAGCAGTGGGGGGGGACACAGATCGGGCTGGGAGATAAACGCTGTTTGTTTACAAAAACTCCTCTCCATGTGCCCTGATCAGAAGGTTGTAGCCTTGTAAAGAAGGTGCATTGAGATGACTCTAAACATTCTCACAACTGGGCTCTGCATGCTCACCATATTCAAACAACAGACCACATGATAGTCTCAAGCACCTCTAGTATAAAAAGCACTCTCCCCCTCTGAATGACAGTCCCTTACAACAACCCTTTAATATAAGGAAAAAATTCCATGCCAAGGGGAGGGGGGGCTGGAAGGGTGGGTGCTTTGATAATGTTCGGAGCCATCTCAAAGAACCTTGTTTACAAGGCAGCAACCTTCTGTTCTTCTTTGAGTGGCTCCTCACATGCTCCATGTGCGCGCCAGTGCATGGGCAGGTGTGCATATGGCTGCACACGCATCCCCACTTGCCCCCCACTCATCCACACCCACCGAGTAACCGCTGTTTCCTCCGGTTACTCTGTGCATGGGGAGGAGTGGGCGGGGGGGTGAGTGGAAATGCGTGTTAGGTGGGCGTGCACGTACCCCCATTCACTATGGTCACATGCACCACGTTGTTCACACGGGGCTCCCACACCCATGAACACACAGAAATTTGCATGTTCATGGGTGGAAGAGGCCTGTGTGAAAAGGGCCACATTCTCACAACTGTCTTATCTTAGCTAGGAATTTAGGATGTAAAGCAATGTCTATTCTATCTTGGAAAATAAATCTGCAAATATGGTTCTGAGATTATTATGTCTGCTATTTCACTAATTTTTATTAATGAAGTTATTGCTAACAGGAATACTGTCTTTAAACCCCCACCCCATAACCAGTTCATTTGCACCCCCACCTCCCATATAATTAATTCATGCTGCCCCGCAGGCACAAATTAAATGGTTATGGGTGGGGGCAGTGTGAATTGATTATATGGGGGGTGGGGGTGCAAATGAACTGGTTATGGGGTGGGGGCAGCATGCTATAGGTTTCCCCATTGCTGCCAATGTGGAAAATGCAGTGAACGCAGCTCCCTGCAATACCAGTGATATTCCTTTTAGTGAGAGGTGCCTGTCAGATTGTGATGGTGATCTAGAAGTGGTTAGGATGCAAGCAATATCTGCATGGCCAGATATATGGTCACCTGAACAGTGGGAAAACAAAAGAGCCAAATATCCATGGCTGCGATGTGAATCTGGGAAACTGGGTTGTAAAGTGTGCTCTAAAGCAAAGTATTTAGGGGTATTGAAAACCCACGGTACCTCCATTTCCAAGGAATGGTGTGCTAATTCTATTATTTATTATGGGAAAACAAAACTTGACCAACTCAAATCCCTTTGGAAAAAGATTTGTGAGCATTCCAACTCATTGGCACACAAATCTGCCCAGGGCATAGTTGATCAGTCCAAGAGACAGGACTTTGAGAGCTGCCTTGTTCGTTGCCAGGAGTCTAACAATGAATGAACCCATCGAGTTTTTAGGACTGCATATTACATAGCCAAAAAAGACAACTCGTATACTGACCGTTCTGGCCTGCTAGATATGGGTTGATATGAAACTTCTCAGCATGCCTAGTCTTTTGCCTCATGTGTGTAAAGAAGCAAAACCAACCATGTTTAGCAATAAGAGACAAGACTTAAACAATATCTTGAACCTATATGCTCTCTACATTGCCAATGGCTCAAGAATACCTGCTGGGAATCCCTTTTACACCAACAAAAAGCAAAAGGTCAGGGTTTTGATGTATGGATCATTAATAATGCCTAGAGCAACTGAATTGATTCACAACAACAGTGTAGCAAATTAGAGAACTGTCCTGAAGTAAGATGCCCCCTTTTTCAAGTCTGTGATTTTCTTGTAGTCTTATTGGAAAACCTAAGGACATGCTACAGAATCAAAACAGACCTTTAAGAGGGCCTGCTCTGAGTCAGATCCCATTTGGCTGACACAGAATTGAACTCCACAACTAAATCATATGACAAAAGTTGCCTGAGGACAGGTTGCAGTTTGAAGCAGTTACCATAGGATGAGCAGAGAAAATGATCAGTCTTTTCTACATTGATTATATTCTGTTACTTTTAGCACCAGACAAAGGGAAAAAATTACAACTTGAATTAGAGATAAGTTAATTCAGTCTGTGAATTGTTTCCACGGTTTGGGAAGTATTATTTCTAATCTGTTTTCTTTTGCTCATAGTATAAAAGAATAGATCCATGCCTATCTTGTAAACATTTTTAACAGCAAATAACAAAGTACAGTGCTGGAACGTTTGTCATGTTTTAGAAACCTATTTCTGCTGGTACATAGCTAGTATGGATTTTCATACTAGATTTCCTGTGACTAGCATGCAAATTAGCATACTTCCTGCAAAATCATTCCATAAAGAGATTCTGTCTCCTGTGGGCAGATTTTATCCTGTGATATCTGACTATAAATTCAATCATAATCAACAAACAATCAATTTCCTTTGTATTCCTCTCATTCCTCCTTTCTATTGTAGCACAACAGGAAGAATCTGTACACTTTTTGCTCCAGAAATAAAATAGTTTGTATATGTTACAAAGTCAGATCAATTGCTCTAATATTATACAACAGGGCCAACTTCATTTCTTTTGTAAATCCACTACAGTTAATAATTCACCTCTGTTATGACCCCAACAGATTTACAGAAAAGATGTATTTAGACTGGTAAATGTTAGGGCTTCACCGATAATTCTCAAAAATGGGAATTCTCATCAAAATGCCAGTTCCCAATACCATTGTGGACAAATCAAGAACTGCTTGATACTTGACAATTGCTCAATCTATATTTTGTTTCTCGATTTAATGACATAAGCTTACTGGGATCCTGTATACCACTCTGCCGTACCATTAACCATTTTGACACACCATTTTACCACTTTCCCATATTGTTTTACCACTTTGCCAAAAAGTTCTACTTCATATCAGTTCCTGATATAATATTGATTTCACTGTGACTGTATTTCATTCTTCCTTATTTAGTCAAAAATCTGGAGGGGACATTTCTGATTGGTTGCCAGGAACAAATAAAACCATTGCAGTGCCATTCCCCACCACCACCCTCTTTTTTTGGTGATTTTGCAGCAGCTCCAAGGGTAAGTACAACATGCATAAGTCTTCTGTCTCTGATGTAGTTTACATAACTTGGAACTGCCACTCGTTGTATAGTACTATGTTTCTCAAATTCTCACATTTTGCTAATCTCATCATGGGCATGGCTTCCTCCCTCCAAGTGAGCAGTGTGTCTGGGAATTGAAATGGGTGCCATGGATTGGGCTGTTCGTTTGGGAATCCTCTGCCATCCTGGCATCTGATCAAGCCTTCACTCTGACTGCACCCTGGTTTGGGATTCTCTGCTATTTCTCCCTAGATCTCTCATTATATTTCTCTCTGGGCAGGGCAGCATGTGTCTAACATTACGAATACAGCTGTTTTCAGATGCTCACGCTAAAATGTTCTTAACAGACAGAACGGTATAACTCATTGTCATAACAAAAACGTTTTATTCCATTTAGACAATCTTTACTAAAAATGTTCTATGAATTGTGCATGAAAATGTCTGAACAGAAGACCAACTGGCTACTATAAAAACAGCACAAAACCAATGGCAATATTTACTGGAACAACATTATATACAAAAAGAACAGAAATATAATAAAACCATACAGCAAAATGTATGATACATCTAAAACAATAAACCTAACAGGTTTCACATGTGCAACCACCTTTCTTCAGGGGTACAATCAATAAGTTGTCTATAAAACAAAAAAAATTAAACAATAGAATAGTCTAAATACTTTATACATCTTAATATGTCAGTAAAAATATATACTATAGATAGACAAATTATTTGTGCAAGAATTAATGGAATAATATGATTTACCTACCAATAAAGACTTGTAAACCTGAATGACAACTCAATTTTTTTTTAAAAGCAGCTAGCGTATAGCTGATTATCCCCAAGCTGAAAAATAAATAAATGCTATATTTATTATATAATGTAAACAATGTCTAATAAACTCTCTCATACATAATTTATCGGTTTACACAGAGTAAGCTAAAACCAGGAAGTGTTTTTAAATGAAACATTTTCACTGTTTACATGATCAGAGTCAAAACATCATAAAACAAACAAAAATGTTTCAACATGCCATTTAAAAACACACAACCTTTCCTGTCCTTCTCATTCCAATAATATCATTCCTTTGTCATCCCCATTTTTTCCAGTACTGTAGAATCCTTGACCACCACTGCCACCAGCCATCAACACATCTGGGTGCTGTGACAGCTGGCATTCACATGTTTGGTATCTTTCTCACTGTGATTGCTTTCTGATGCAACAGTATTCATTCACTGGTGAGTTGCTAAAGAAAGCAGTGTAAGAGTGTAAGAGTTCATTCAGAGCTATGAACTATCAGTGTTACCTTATGTTTGGGAATGTCACAGAGTGTGTCATCTCACTTGTGGTGGGTGGTGTTGCTATGTCTGTCAGATGCTGAGCCTGGACAAAACAGTATTACAGTGGTGCAATGCATAAATGACCAAGCAATTTCCTCTACATCAGAGATGGGGAACCTCAGGCTTCCGGTCAGCTTTTGGCCAGAGCACCATTTCTGTGTGGGCTGGAGAGACAAACTAAAACGAATGATAAGGAATGCCCACTGGAAACAATGGATGCAACATGGATAATACTAATTGGAAATAAAAAATGGAGGTCTGTGAATGAGGCAAAGCCCTTACTGGGCAGTAAATTCAGACAATGGGGGTAAGGAGATGGACAGCAGCTCTAGATTTGCCCATAGACGCCCTTGTCACTCCCAGGTTTACCAGATGTGCAAATGGAAAAGGCTGGGGATGCTCTCGGGCAGTCCAGAATGGTATCCTTTGCAAGATACAGCACACCATGCATAGCAGGCAAGCCGTCAGTTGGGGGTACCCACGGAGCACCTCTGTGCCAATCCGTCTGTTGCCATGTTCAGTATCATAAATTTGCAGACAGCTTCCTTGAGCATCACTAGAGTGACCTGAAGCTCTATGGTGGGGGGGGGGGGCTGCCTCCACTGCTCACACAGACCACGGCCAGTGGATACCGCCAGTCCATCTGATGTGGACCTGGACAGAGCTGGTAAAAGGCAGATGCCAGAGTAGGCCCACGGAAGGACTCCCTGTCTGTCTGAGAACACCCAGTGAAGCTGCATCTCTAAAAGGAAGGAAGAGTAGAGAGGGGTGGAATGCCAAAGAAGGGGCAAAGGAGAGAGAGAGAGAGAGAGAGAGAGGAATACAAAGATCCAAGAAATATAGGGAGGGAGCCAAGATGAGGTACTGGAATGACATGGACTGTTTGGGATTACAGCAAAGATGGCATGGGGACCAACTGGAATGACATGGGGATGGACAGGATGACCAACAAGAGGATAACAGGAACAGCTGGAATATTAGGGAATATCATGCTTGACCCAATGTTCCTTAACCCGTGTCATTCTTCATTTCTTTATGCCATTCCACCTTGTCATTCCAATAACATCATTCTTCATCATTCTTTCTCATCCCCATCTCATTTCAATTTTTTCCAGTTCTGTACAGTCCTCCTTGACTACAACTGCCATCAAAAATCAACAGTGCTACAACAGCTGGAGGGGGGAACCTTCCTTTCTGTGATTGCTGTTTGAGGCAACAGTATTCACTGGTGAGTTGCTAAAGAAAGCTGTGTAAGAGGTCATCCATAATTTATAACTTATGTTTACGGTATCATCATCTCTTGTTGTGGAATAGCATGCACTAATTGTAATTGCAGCAAAGAGGGCACGAGGAGAAACTACAATGACATGGGAGTGGGTAGAATGACAAACAAAAGGACACCAGGAGCAGCTGGAATACTGGGGCTTGACCCTAGAGGTGTACACCAGGGACCCATGTCATTTTTCATTTTTGTTTTTTGTTTTTATTATTTAAATCTTTTGTTTTCATAAATATCAACATTTCATTTTTGTTTTTGCTTTTGTTTTCAATTTCCATTGGTTTAAATTGAAATCACATTTTTGTCAGTAACCTTTTTGTTTTCCACTATATTTGGATGAAACTCATAGAGATTGTGCATCCAATGAAAGACATTAAATGTACCAAATTTCAGAAAGTTTGGATAAAGGAATACAATTTTATAAGCAGTTAAAATTGTGTTATATTGCAAAAATCTGCATATACATTCCTGGCTGTAACTTCTTTGTTTCCAATCTAATGTGGATGAAATTTGGCACGTTTTTACCCCTCCCCATGCTAGCTATCGATGCCAACTTTGATAAGGATTAGATAAAGCGCCCTGGTAACTTATAAATGTATGAATGACTGTAACATCTTTCTAGTCCAATCAGTGTATATGAAATTTGGCAGTGCTGTATCTCTCTCTTTCAGGATCATCATCTCTGTCAAATATCAGAAAGATGTAAAAAAAGACTCCCAATTTTATACACCTGCACAACATATGCAGAGAATGAGCCTATGCCAGGGATTCTCTAATCTGTCACTGGGCATTTTTATTTTTTTTACACACACACCTTAAAGCTCTGGATTTTTCAATGTTCTGGGTTTACAAGTCCACAAGTAAGTTCCGGATGCATTTTTCACACAAACACACTGTCCTGAGGCAGTTCCTGGATGTATTCTTCACACAAATACTGCCCTGAAGCAGCCTAAAGTAGCCACAGCTGTAGACGTGACAGGCTACCATGGAAACCAATTGACCACTGCTGCCTGGAGCAAAGCAGTTTACCTGAAGAACTTTTTACACACAAACGTTCTGGGAGAAGTTCTACACAGAAGTTCAAAGAGCCGGATGTTTAAAATCTGGGTGAGTGATTTAGACACACACAAAGTTCAGGATGTAACAGCAAATATCCAGAAGAAATGTGTGTGTAAAAACATCCACTGTAGTATAAGATCTGTTTGGGATACTAATAATTGGTCAGCAGAAATGACAACAAAATATTCTCATTCTGTGCTGTGACCATCGCAACTTCTCTTCCCCACTTGGTAGAAGTCAGAAGCATCTGTTTAGGAAAGAGCCAATAGAGAGTCTCTTCTGTCCTCTGTCACAGTGCTGCAGGATGTTATTGTGATGATCATTGGCCAGCCAGGATGTGTAAACTATGTCTACTGATTTCTGGTCCAGTTGTCCCTTCTATGCCCACCTCAGGGCCACCACCTATGCCTGCCTCAAAGCCGCCACCGATTGGTCCTCTAAAGCTGTAAGCATGCAGTAATTGGCCAGTGAATGTGTCGGTCAGCCTTTTCAGTTGTTCCCCATCCTCCCTCCTACAGCCTTCCTCCCAGTGGCATGCCAGGTGCCTGCCTCTGACTGACACTGCATGTGCTGCTATTTATCAGAATAATGGTCTTCAAGGGGACAACTTCAATTGCTTATAAAATTTGGTCCCTTTATCAAATTGTCCAGTAGTTTGGCAGAGATGACAGGGAAGGTGTGGGTTACATTCTTGTCAAATGTCTTGTAAACAGGATGGAATATAAAATGTTACAGCTGGAAATGCCTTTTATCCAATCTTTCTAAAATTTGGCAGGGTTGGTAAACTTTATCCAATCTTTCTAAAATTTGGCTGGGTTGGTAAACTTGTGGAGAGACATAATAGTCTCAGGGTTCATGAAAATTGGTTGGAAGATAAAGAAGTTGTAGCCAGGAATGTGTATGGAACTTTCCTTAAAATCACAACATTCAATTGCTTTTAAAATCAGTTCCCTTTATCCAATATTTTCAAACCTTCGTACACATAGTGCCCTTCATTGAGGGTACAATCTCTCTAGGTATCATCATAATTTAGTAAGAAACAAAAAAGTTATAGCTGGAAATACCTTTTTTAGTATTTTCCCATTATTTCAAAAACAAAAACTCATTTTCTTACTATTATTTTTGTTTTAATTATTACAATAATGATAAAGAAAATCATAAATTTCATTTTTGTTATCATAATAACAAAAACGAATTGCACACCCCTACTTGACTCCAATCCTTTGTCATTACTCATCTTTTTATGACACTCCCCTTTTTCATTCCATTAACTGCCCCTCTGTGCTAGCCACGGCGGGGATTTGGTGGTGCCCCCCCCTTGCCAGTAGGAGGGAAGTGAAGACAGGTCTAGGTCACCGCGGAGCGGGGTCGGGGAAGCAGGGAGGGGCCAGAGTGGTCGCCTGGCAACTGTGGGGATGCCTGGGACTCCCGCGAGAGCAGGGACTCCCAGGCACCATTTTAAGTTCCCTGCTCGCTGCCTCGTTGCGTTGTCGGTGGCGAGCGGGAAAGGACATGCACCCACCCCCTTTTCTTGAACACTCCGAGTTAACACTGGTTGCCAATTAGTACCGGAAAGGAATTTTCCCCAAGCCCAGTTGGTAAATGGAAGGTGAGGGGGTTTTCACCTTTCCCAGAGTGACCTGCTGATTCCGTCCTGGGGCGCGGTAGAGTAGTTTGTGGGTGGTAGGCCAGAAATGTCGCATTCTTGGAGGTGGCCTGAATTAAAGATAATTGTTTAAAGGTTAAAAGAGTTAGCATAAGATGGTTAGAAAACATCTCCCTAAGAGATGGGCAGGCCATGAATAGCCGCTCAGTGCGGCCTAATGTATGGTTAGCCCAAGGGTGAGAGATGAATGGCCAGACCCGCTGGGAGGACCATGTGCCAAGCAGTAGGTAACGGTGCCCTCATCCTTGTTTTACCCCAACAAAGGGGTATAGGTATGAACAACCCGCCCCAGCCCAAGGAAACCCGGCCATCGGGCCAGGGCATAAGTTACAAGACTGGGAGTTAGACTGCAGGAGGTTTCCCTTAGAGTTTAACATAAGAATGTAAGGAGAAGGGCCAGATGGCCAAGGCATGGATGGTGGGAATGGGAACTTCCTGTGGAAGGGGTGGTGGTAAACAGTTAAGTGAAGGTAGGACCCCAGTTTAAAGGGGGAAGCGGGAGGGCTGCCCCTTCCCTCCTTTTTTGTTGGTTCCAAAATTAATAAAGAGTGTGGCCGCTCAACCCTAAGAAATGTGTCCTCGCCTTCTTCTGGGGTGCGTCGATAACATCCTCTTCTTTCAAAGGATGTACTGTACTGCTAGGACTAAGAGCATATTGTGCAATATCCATGTTGTCTTTCAGGTGTGTAATTGATGTTTTAAAAAATAAAATAAATGCTTTTCACTGGTTATTATTATTATTTATTATTATTAACAAACATTTATATAGTGCAAGCAGTGTACCTGGCACTTTACAAAGTAATAAAATAGACATGGTCCCTGCCCATAGGGCTTACAATCTGAGAGACAGGAGCTGGGGGAAGAGACATAGGAAGGGGAACAGAGGGAGAGACAAGGGGTCTAACATTCATGAAGATGCGAGGTCTCTGGTGCACGTACTTGGCTTGGTTACGATGAGAATGACAGCAGGCAGGTCCATGTTGCAAGGAAAAGGGTAAACAGACCGTAGGTATAGGAAATAGTGGCTCAGCAGGATAAAGAGTCAGACAGAACAGAGAGAAAGAGGTGAGTTTTAAGGAGAGATTTGAAGGTATGAAGGGAGGGTGCAAGGCGGATGTGGACATGGAGGGAGTTCCAGGCATGGGGGGCAGCAAGTGAGAAGGGACGAAGGCGCTTAGGAGAGCAGGGAAGGCATGGAAGGGTGAGAGAAGGGACAGAGAAGGAGCAAAGTGCACGGGCTGGAGTATGGAGGGTGATAAGTGCAGAGAGGTAGGGGGGAGCAAGGTTGTGAAGAGCTTTATAGGTGAAAACTAGGAGCTTGTGCAGGATTCATTCAGGAAGGGGAAGCCAGTGAAGTGAAGAGAGGAGGGGCTGCACATGGTCAAAACGACTGGCGAGGTAGATGACCCTGGCAGCAGAGTTTTGGACAGAGATGAGGGGAGAAAGGTGAGACCGGGGAAGGCCAGTGAGAAGGAGGTTACAGTAATCGAGGCGAGAGATGACCAGAGCATGAACAAGAGTTTTGGCAGATTAGACAGAGAGAAAAGGGCGAATCTTAGCAATGTTATGGAGGGAGAAGCGACAGGATTTAGCAACAGAGTCAATGTAGGGCTGAGTTGTGGTCACACTTACTAATTGTCCAAATTATCCACACCATGCCTTTTTCTGCTACAACTACAGGACTTTGGAGACGTTAATAATATACTGCAAAAGCAGCTGTCTTAAATCAATAATATTACTTCTTGTTGTGATCTTTTCATTAATTATACCTCCCTAGTTTGAAAGATGCCTCAGGGAGCCTTGAAATAACTCACAGAATCATAGAGATGGAAAAATATCAGAGGTCATCTAGTCCAACCCCCTGCTCAATGCATGAAATCTGTAGTTACAACATTCCCAACTGATGGCTCTCCAGTCTCTGTTTGAAAACCACCAGCGAAGGAGAGTCCACCACCTCCCTAGGCTTGTACGTTGAACCCATTGGTTCTAGTCCTGCAGGAGCAACATAAAACAAGTCTGCTCCATGTTCTGTGACAGCCCTTCAGATATTTGAAGATGGTTATCATGTTTCCCCTTAGTCTTCTCTTCTCCAGGCTAAACATACCCAGCTCCTTCACTTTTTCCTCGTAGGACTTGGTTTGCAGACCACAACCATCTTTGTCGCCCTCCTCTGAACCTGTTCCAGTTTGTCAATGTCCTTCTTAAGGTGTAGTGCCCAGAACTGGACAAAGTACTCTAGATGTGGTCTGACCAATGCAGAATGGAGTGGAACTACTACTTCACGTGACTAGGGATGGGCAAACAGAACCGAGTTCAGAAATTTGGTTCTGTTCTGTTCAATTTGGAAATTTGGGTCGGAAGTACAGTTCGGTCGACCGAACTATTCGAGTTCGGTCCAAACTCTGAACTTCCAAACAAAGTACAGAAATTCAAACCCCATTGAACTGAATGGAATATTATCTTTCAGGGATGGGTGAACAGAGCTGAGTTTGGAAATTCGGTTCAGTTCGGTTCGAAAATTCAGTTCGGTCGACCGAACTGGTTGAGTTGGGTCCGAACTCCGAACCTCCGCAATGCGTTCGCCCATCCCTACTCGTGACTTGGAATGATGTTTCTGTTAATGCAGTCCAAAATTGTATTAGCCTTTTTTCTGGCTTCATCACATGCTGTTTCATGTTCAGTTTCTGATTAACTACAATCCCCAGATCCTTTTCACATGTATTGCTGTCAAGTCAGGTATCCCCCATCCTGTATTTGTAGATTTGATTTTTCTTACCTAAATGCAGAACTTTAGATTTATATCTTTTGAACTTAAGTTTGCTAGTCTCAGCCCAGTTTTCCAATTTATCAAGATCATTTTTAATTTTATTTCTGTCTTCCAAGGTGTTAGCTATCCCTCCAATTTTTGTGACATCTGCAAATCTGCTTTTGATGTACAAGGTGTCTTCCTCACTCCCAATTGTCCAGTAGTAGCTGGTGAAATTTTAGGTTGGTGCTTTTGTGTTGTGGTGAGTGAACCTCTATAGATAAATTGTCATTGGTCTGGCCTTGCCCACTTCATATATATAGTGGAAGGCCATAAGCTCCCACGCCACAGCAAGGATACAGTCTTGGGGGAAGAAAAAGAGAAGGTGGAGGAGAAAAGGGGAAGAAATACTCAGAAAAGAATAAGCCTGGGGATTTATTGTGTCCAGCAACTAAATCTTATATCTATTCTATGTTATTTTAACAGGGCAAAGTCCCTGCAGGCCACTGGCCCTTTACGAAATCTAGCACCAGCAAGGTGAGAGTGCTAGCTGAACTGCAGGTGCTATCAGTGGAGTGGAACAGTGTTGAAATGGAAGCAGTTGTGGGCTGGGCGTGATCAAGCCAGCCCAGACACTGATAAAGCTGAGCTAGAGCAGAGAGAGCGCAGTGCGGGAGAAACTGCTGAGCTGAGAGGAATTCTATTAGTAGGTGAGACAGCCAGAAGGAAAGGAAACTGCTGAGCTTCTTGAGAGACTGACAAACTGGGAGTCTGCCTATGAGTAAGCAGAGACTGTAAGATGATCATGCTGAGCCCGTTATACGGAGACTGAGGAAGCCAGAGGACTGTGCCTGGCTGGGAGGCATGTATACAGATCGGAGAACTGGCTAATTGTGATCGTTGTGCCTAAAGTGAATAAGGAGACTGTGAAGTTATACAAGAGATTGAAGCTAATTCCTGGACATGAGTGATCATTTGGGCCCCAATCCTGACAATACATCTCACTGGTACCACCACCCTGCTACAGTTATATATCTTATTCTTGTGTTTGTCAGTGCTTAACTTATCTTAAAGCCTACCTATCTTATCTTAAACCCTTAAATCTTATCTTAAACCTATCTTATCCTAAACCCTACCTAGCTGATCTTAAACACTATATCTTATCTTATTATTTTAAACCATATAATAAAATGGAAACAAAATCAACACATGAAAAAGGAAGAGAGCATGAATGCATTGCTCAGTCACCCTCCCTTGGATGAACCTCAGGTTCAGAGGGTCACACGGGGGAAGGAAGATAATCGTCGGTGGAATGGTATGAGAGGAGAAAAGTCAGGAACGTCACCCACCCTTTGCTCCCTGGCAGTGTCCAATGTCCTGCTCAACATGTGGCTGCCACTGCGCGACCAAGTTGTGAGATAAGCCTGTATCCCTCCCTCTACTGCAGGGATGGGGAACCTCAGGTCTGGGGGCCAAATGTGGCCCTCAGCAAGTTTTTATGTGGCCCTTTTCCAGTGCCTGGATCTGGACCCTGGATCCATTCTCTACTCCCAAGCACTGAAAACTGAGTTCAAGATAATGGAGCATAGAGGAGGGCACACACACACAGGTAGGGGAGGGGACATATCCATGACACCGATCCATGATCTGGGCCCTCAGAGCTTGTACTAATATTCAGCATGTCCCCCCCTCCCCCCAGGACAGAAAAGGTCCCCCACCCCTGCTCTCCTGCCTCAGACACTGGGTATAAACCTGAACCTGGTGCTGCCTCCTGCACATGGTCCTCCACTGTTGCTTGAGGCAGTCTTTGAATTCCCTCAGGCCCTCCAATGTCATGTTGGCTGAGTCCAAACCCTGGTACTACTATAAATATTCTTGGCACCACACAGGTGTCATCTGAAAAACAGTTTTATATTAAGATCTACAGTTGGCAGAGTGATGGTGATGAGGGGCTGATAATCATAATTGTTTTATTTTACTGGACATTAAATAATTAGCTGATGGTGACAGCAGACGTCAGAAGAGATGTGCACCAGGGACCCACATACTTTTTTGTTTTTTGTTTTTACTTTTTGTTATTTAAAATCATTCCTTTTCGTTTTCATGATTATCAGAATTTCGTTTTCATTTTTGCTTTTGTTTTCGATTCCCATTGGTTTCAATGGAAAACATATTTTTAGCTGTAAGATTCTTGTTTTTCATTATATTTGGATGAAACATGGAGGGATTGTACCACCAACAGTGTCAAGCCACCTCCATGGAGGCAGGCACGACGGGGCACTGGCCCAGTTGACAGCCACACACAGGCGGCGCAGCCGGTGCGGCCACTGCAATCACCCTCCACCGCAGCCTTCAAGAACGCCCTGCCCTGACACAGTGAGCAGCTGGCGGGGCAACATACAATGCCAGGGGCGGAGACCTGACCCCACCTCGGCCTCATATGCTGCCACAAGCACTATAAAGCTTCTGGTGGGGTAGCAAAGCCCCACTGGTAATCGCAAGAGAGGCTGGCACCTGTTCTGGTGAAGTGTGTGGTTTGAGTGAGAGCGTGATTGTCTTGTCCATGTCTTGTTGTGCTTCTTGTGTTCCCTGCTTAGTGTCCCTGTCTCAATCCCCCTCCCAGTGTGTGTGAGTTGAAGTGGTGCCCTTTCTTCCCCTTCACATTGACGCCCATGTTTCCCTTACCTCCCCAACATACCTCCCTGGATACAAGCCCTCTCCTCCCCTTACCTGCCTCCCCTCTCCTTCCCCAGTTCCACACCCCATGAGAACCATGACCCTCTTCCCTCCATACCCTTCAGAGCACGGTGCCCCAGACCCCATGGAATGTGTCTCGAGGATTCTTGTTGTCTGTTTTCCCCCTTGTTCCCACTGACCATTGGATGGCACCCTCTCTGTCCTTGTTATGAGTCAGTCAAATTCAAATGTATTGTTAGCCCTTAGGCTATAACAATTTTGGCAACAGAAACTACATCCAATCCAAACCAAAGAGCAAATATATAAACAAAACAGAACAATTATCTATAACTCTCAACATAATAAGTACCACATATTCCTCATAATCCAGTATGAGAACATCCAGGGGTATATCCATATCAGATCCTTATGCGCATTTGACAAAATTGAATATACAAAATTCGTCTTTACATTTGAACAGGTTATAAGCTTCAAGGGGCAACCACCAAAATAAAAATACTAACACAATATACAACGCCACAGCAATATCATAACGTAGCGCCCTTATTTCATAACTATAAATACAAATGTAAATACAATGGAACACGCATACACAAAAAGACATTTGAGTTCTAGCCTTGCCCTTCCCGGGGCTTAAGCTGGCGACTCTCGACCCCTGAAAATAGTAATAATTTAAAAGAAAGGGTAAGTATTTAAATCTATTATCCAAAACCCTCAACATACAGCAGACTTAGCTGGGAGTTAGATGAAAATAAGGACAATCATTGTGTTTAAACATTGCCCGAAATGTGGCGGTACCAATACCCCAAATAAGTATGTTAACAGCCGTAGCCGTAGTTTTTCTCATAAAACCATTGCACATTACTTACTATTACCCTTTCAGTGCATCACATTAAATACATTGCATTAACTGTTGCATTCAGTAACTGAAATCCATTTTTACAGAACAGCTGGGTGTCTTGCGGGAGGAGACACATGAAATAAAAATAATGATGCAGGAGATACTGCAGGAGGTGCGGTCATGCCAGCATTGCCTCATCACTCCTCCCGCATGGAGGTGTAATTGTACCTTAGAAATGTATATTGCAAAATGTATATAGTTTGAATTGTCAATACTTTTGTAAATAGTTAATTATTGTTGTTAAAGTCTATTTTAAGTATTATTTCCTACATTGTTAAATTTTTTATATGTTTATATTAAAAATTATTTGCTC
>QEPC01004817.1:0-10010 GCA_003113815.1 Sphenodon punctatus | reverse complement strand
CCTCAGCATGACCCCCGCCTCCCCCTCCCCCGCCTGCGCTCCCTCCAACGCTGCCACTGCCTTCTCCTCCTCCACCCTTGCTTTCTCTCCCACTGCTCTCTTCCGCCTCCCTCTTCACTCCATCACGCCACACTTCCCTGCTGCAGGTTTCCCTTTAAATCTCCCTCCGGTGGCTGCATTGTTGTTGGTTGCCTGGCAGCAACGCTGCGTGCTTTGTCCCCGACTGGGGATCATTTTCTTTGGTTCCGTCTGGGGATTGCCATCCAGACGTTACTTTTTGTTGTTTCCGGGGGGGAATCTCTTTGACCACGCTTCTGGAGATTGTCCAGTAGGTAGCCCTGGAAGCATGGTTGAAATTGACCTCATGTGGGTATTGGCCATGGTGAACATCTGGCGGCCGCCGAACAGACGTTCCGGGTGCTTTGGCCCTGCCGTGGGATTGAGTGTGGTTCACTGTGGATGAGCGTGATCTTGTAATGTCTGAAAATACCCATAGTTGGTCTTTTATTTATTTGGTATCCTGACTCCCGCTCTTTTTTGGGTGACAATAAAAGATGGATGCTTAAAGCCCTTGATCAAAAACATCCAACTATATTTGGAAGAAACCGCTTGCTACTAATTTTGGCTGCCTAATTAAAATGCAGTCATTTGCATTTTCGGATACATGGGACTTGCAGTTGGTGCAAATAAATCTTGAACCCATAATTTAACTCTAATCTTTATTCTCCAGTGGCTCACTTTTCATGCCTGTTTAAATATTGTCCTTCAAAATGATTTTTATTGTGTGTCAGCCCCCCTCCCCATGTCATCAATTATATTTTGCTTAGGACACCTCTTCTTGGCTGGTTGGCACTTCTCTTGTCAGGAGTCACTTGGCTCCCTTTTCCTCCATAGAGGAGAATAATATTATTTCACATATTTAGAGGATCAGCCTTCAGTTTTTCTGTAAGTCTTTAACCTCGGTGCAGAAATTTTACAATTTAGCTGTTTTCTGGCTGAGGCTATAAAAACAAAAACCTCTCCTACCCATTTCCTCTTGAGATTAATTGAAATACATCCATCTAAGCCCCTGCAGATTTGTTCTGAAGTCAGCTACTTCCTTGAAGAGTTACAGATGACAAGAATTGTTGGTGGGAGCTGCACATTTTTGGTTCGTTTCCATTGCTAAGCGATGCATAAATCTCTGGGTTTGTTACTTTATCACTTGTCACTTGAATCTAGCACTACCATGAATATGCACCATAAGGTCTAATCGTACATTCAGTTATTCTGTAAGAGAACTAGCTTTTTTGAAACTGAAGATTCTTTTGTAGAGGGATTAAAAGCAGGAGTAATTTTGTTGCTGCTGTTATTTAAGACCATGATTTCACATTTTAGTTTGGGGCAGATTCTTCTCTCCTAACTCATGGAGTATTGAGATTAAAGATGGAAGAAAAACTGTTCAAGAGGTTTGAACTTTGCAAGTTCAGTGAATCTTTTAGTTATAGTTTTGCAAAACAACTGATTTCTAGATTACAACAACAAAATCCTTCTCATAATAAATTTGACCTTGTGGCAGAGAGTGCTATCCTCCTCCTGTGTGTTTATGGATTGCTAAACACCATTGAACAGTTTATCCGTTGGACATGGTTTACTTGGATTCCTTTTCATATTTTTCACGTCATGCTCAGCACATGTTATTTACATTTTAAGGGACAGCATCGCAGCCTACAACATGATTTAAAAACTAAGCAACATGGACATTTTATTCTTTATACAGACCCTGAATTTAATTAACATTTTGATTATAGCTGCCTTTAGTTCTCTGACAGATACAGTAAGGGAGAAAAGCTGCAGAAAGAGCAATAGGCAGTGGCTCTAATGGAAAGAGTTCATTTGGAACTGATCTAGCTTCATGGTCCTTAATTTACTGTGTTTCTGTTTCATCAACTTTCCATACGACTGACAGTCAAATGAAAGCTGTGCTGCTTCAGCTTTGCAGAGAATTGTAAAAATTGCCAATCCTATCCCTTTTCCCTGCACTCTGCTAGTACTTTGCATCTGAATGTCCCCATTAGTACAACATAAAAGGGGCATCTTAGTCCGGCAGGTTAATGTGTCACCACAGGGCTCTGAACCATGTTCCTTCCCGTCTTTGTTTTCAGCAGAAACATCAGTGAAAGCCTCATGAATCTTTTGTTTTTTTTTTAAAAAAACCTTCAAAATGCCAATTCATTGGTGCTTGGCTTCATATCTCGGTGGCTTTTGGGTTGTTACTAAAGCATTGAGCTCAGCATCACTAAGGAGCACCATTAGTTTCTAGCAAAGAGGAATATTAAACCAGGCATATATTACAGGAGCAAGGAGGGGAAAATGCTTTATTTGTGCTATCCATAACCCCATCTAATGCAGCAGAATGCCTTACAGTCCATGGACCATTTCAGTGCAACTGGATATATCACCTACTACACAGGTAATTTTAATGGACATTTCTGTGAAGTTGTGTCTTGCACAATTTTTACAACTCCAGCTATTCTCATCAGTAGGCTTGGAAGCCATTTATTTTTTGGCTTCAATGTTGAGCATTTTTTGGATGTTCACTTCATACTTTAGAGCAGGAGTGGGGAAACGTTTCCCTCCTGTGAGGCACTTTGAGTAGTGGGATAAGGTCCACAGACTAGATAAGAGTTGGGGCTGAGCTACTTAGGGGTGTGAACTATGCTCTAAATGGAGGAAGAATAAAGATGGTCCATATCATAGATCTATGCCAGGGATCCTTGAGTGCATGTCCTCATCTCCACTTCTTTCCCCTGAGTTCACTCTTTTATTGATTCAGGGTAGAGACTAGATCCAGAGGCCAGATTCAGGGACTGGAAAGGGGCCAAATAAAAAACAGCCATGAGCCCAATTTGGCTCTTGGGCTGGAGGTTTCTCCACATGTACTTTAGAGGCTACAGCAGCAATCTTTCTACTAAACTTTCTTTCTAAAATGCAGGCTTGCTTTCACACATTACAAAATGGACTATTATAATAACTCAAGATAATACTGGGTATTACAATTCCACAATTTTTGAAATGTGTGAATGCATCTCCATGCAGCTCTTGTGACAGAGGTGAGAAGAGCTCTAAGGAAGGAGGGGAACATGCAATCACACTCACAGCAGGCACCGCTGTGTATAATTCTGGCTGATGGGTCCCAGGTGGCCTGAAATCTTGCATACTCTCACCAACAAAATTTGGTCCATAGAAAATATCATCATCTGAATTTCTTTTCCTCCATCTCTTACTTTTGGGGCCAATCCAGAAATCATATTCTCTTGACAGACTATCTTCTAGAGAAGGGACAGGAATGTCACTAAAAGTAATCTACAAGAACCAGGATGCTCTATGAACATTATCTTATTGACATTTTCAGATTCCAGAGGCTCGCCCTATAGATTTCAGAGTGAGGGGCAGCTCTGCTGGAGGTGGGCTGTATTAGTAAAATCCAATAGGAACAATACTGTTAATCAGAAATGAAATACAGTCCTTCACTGGAAAGATTCATTGCACAGTCAGAGGAACTAGTGCGGTCATGATTGAAACTTTTGGCAGCTGAAGCTATATAGTTTCAGCTCTATATTAACATGTCTAATGATCATTCCCCAAATAAAATTTAGTCTTGTTGCTTGTAAAGAAAATGGCCTATAAAGACATGTTACGTGAAATATGATTAGGTATGGATCATTACTTCAGGATAAATTATACCATACAGTAGACAGTCCAGTAAAGCTAGAATTTGTATAATAAAACTATGCCAAGACTACTGTAATTATGGTAAAAACTTTAGCTTGATGTTTTTGTATGCGTATAGTGTATACATGTCTAAATCAAAGCATATCTATGTGGGTTTTTTTGTTTCATATTTTGTACCTTATTTGATAATTTTACCAGTTTGCTGCTACCATAAATCTTGATCTAGTAATACCACAAACAGATACACTTTACAACTGGATACAGATATAAACCAGGGCCCAACATTTTTTAATATTGTTTGTCATCAGGTTTGCATTTGATAACTTTCTAGCTCACAGGACCATCTAATTGTCTCAGTAGAGAGGATAAGAGACAGGAACTCCAGACATCTAAGTTAGACTTCTTGTCTGACTCACTGTATGGATAAGTCACCTGTTTAACATTGTTCTTGTCCAAATAGTTGTATACCTACCTCACTTGTATTTATTGTGCACTTGAGTTGCTATGTGAACAGTGCCTGTTAACAGTCAGTGTAGCCTAGTGGATAAGGAACTCAGTTTGGACCTGGAAGACCTGAGTTCCTATCCAGTCTCAACTATGCACTCAGTTGCCTTCGGCAAGTAACTATCTCTAAGGCCTTATTCACACCTGATGGCAGCGTAGCAGCAGCTTCCCCACGAGGCAAAGATGCAGCGAGGGAAAGGAGGTGGAAACTGGAAGTACCGCTGGTGTGAAGGGGGTTCTGCCACAACATCTTTAGCAAATGATAGGGCTAAAAACCTAGCCCTGTCATTCGTGACTGAAGTTGCGGCAGAACACTGCTCATACTGGCAGTTCTTTTGGCTTCCAGCTCCCGCCACATCTTTGTCTCGTGGGAGTTGCCGCTACCGCACCACCGTCAGGTATGAATGCTGCCTAAGCCTCTGTTCCCCATCTGTAAAATGGGAATAATAATCTCACAGAGATAGCATGACAGTGGATGAGATAAGGATTGTAAGGTACATTAAACATTGGAAGCGTTCTGTAAATAATAATAACAAAAAATCAATAGTTGCATAAGCATGTGGCCAGCTAGAGGGAAAACTAGTAACTATTTAATTTAAAAGACAGATTTGTTAACCGGTGCAAATCTTGGACTCTGTTTACACTAAGGACGTTTTCACATGGACACCCCACCTTGCACATGTGTGCGGGTGTGTGGGGGTGTGCTCGCACAAACTCCGCAGCAGGTAGGTGTCCGGTAAGGGGGCATCCATGGGAATGTTGCAGGTGGTTGGTTCAGGTGTGTGCACACTCCCACACTTCACCCATCTCCACCCACTGCACACCACGAAGCAATTGGCTAAAACAACGGTTGCTCTGTGGGTGGAGGTGGGTGGGTGGAGGTGCACTGACAATGTACAAAATTACAAATAGTACGTCATAATAATATTCAACTCATGACAGAGATTTGGGTATTACTTATTGGTCTTAGGCCACAAAAGCATAAAGTACTAACATTAATATTTCTTTTATTGAACTAGACACCTTTGAGGGTGAAAATTAGTTTTATGATGCCAAAAATCAAGCAATATTACCTATTGTGTAATATTTGTATTTGTTTTTGTGGCAACATTTGTTTTTTTCAGGAACAGAATCAATCTATAGGAACAACCAAATGAGAAACTGAAATAAACCATTATGAAAAGAACGTCTGGAAGGGTTGGGGATAGGGTGATCATACCTCCCCTTTAAAAAAGAATGCTTATGAAAAATACATGGTGTAGGGCTGCACTGAAACCAATGCAGACCTGCAATATGCATTTTTCTTAAGCGTTCTCTATTAAACAGGAGGTATGGCCACCCTAGTTGGGGGATGGGCTTCACTTGTACTGTACATTTGAAGTATCCTTTGTTAATCAAAAACAAATGTCCACCAAAAATGTTAGCATCTGAAACTAACTTAATATTATATTAATGTACTCTATAGCGACTGAAAAATAGATGGAAGTAAGAATGTAATATTGCATTATAATTGGCAGAATCATATTGCTAATCTTAACTTCTCCCATTAAAATTGGTAAACTCTAAGTGAACCTTTACCTGGACACACATTTGCATATGCACAACTCACATAAAATGGTATCACCATGAAAAAACTGCCCTCTGCAACAATGAATAATCCAAGATTTGCAGCCATCACTAATGTGTCCCAACTGTGCCTGATGCATTTCTTTCAGATGAAGGTTTTCCAGTTCATGACTGCCTTTGGACATCCCTTCTCCTCCCTCTTGGTATCTTATTGAAGAACGAGCAAAGCCTCAACTTTTAGTCTATTTCACTACAGTATCAGTTGATCACCTGAATCCTCACCATCTGGCCTAGACTGCTTGAAAGCTAAACGCAATTAGCTAGGAAATGGCGTTCAGACCGGGCCTCTCTTCTAAGCCTTTCATTTACATTCTAGATGCTTCCCCGCTTTCACTTTAAAAACTATAGTGGAGATTTTCTTCTTTAGGAATGAAGAGAGCTTTATCTCCTAAGATTTGCATTTAGCTTCATATTTGAAAATATCTGAAAGAAAGTCGTTTGTTCCACTCAGTAACAAGTGTTATGCTGGATGTAATTCTGGAGTTATATATCAGCATAACTGAAATCAGGATCTGACTTCAAATCAGAATCTCCAAGAATCTGCGTTATCTACTAAAGCCTCTATTTTCAAGGAAGTATAGGAAATATTTTAAAAGCCAGATGGTTCCCACTGTACATTTTCTCAAAGGTCACTCACGCACCTGCTAGAAATGTCAAAGGAACTATTCTGATTTACAACAGCTGATAACCTGGTCCTCTGACCAACATGCAAACAAAATGGGTTTCCCTCACCCCCTGCTCACTTAATTACATTTTCCTGCTTATGTGAGTCAGTCTCCCATCTCATTTTAAATATGCAACTGCCAGCACAAATATTCCTAGTCCAGTGTTCAAAATTGACATTCAGTAGGTATTTCAACCCTCTGAGTTTCCATTTTGCTATTCACAGTCATTCATAGAAGTAAACTTTGCTTGTTGAATGCTCAAAGAAAACAAACAGAAAAGAGATTTAAGCAGAACTTGAGCTAAATCATTTTTATATTTACGTGAATACAGGGAGATATTTGGAGATATTTAAAAAATCAGCTCTAGCTATAAGAAAAACGGCATTGGATTCATATCAATAGTCAGCACTAGAACAAATGCTCAAAAATGATTCTTCAGATTAAATAAGTTACAACTAATCATGACCAATAAAAGGGAGGAGTCCATACGCACATGAAAGAACTGATATTCCAAAATAAGTAGGATATATAGTGAAACTCTAGTATTCCGCATGAAAGCAGCAGACCATTGGAGCAGTCTAGAAGGGAAATGGAGACTCACAAAGTCATAATCTCCCTGCTGTTCTATAGAAGGAGTAACCTGAACCAAGTCTTTGCCCAGTCAAAGATATACTCCATGACACATTGCTGCAGCTACATCACTGTGTACTTTGGGAAGGGAGATTGATCATACCACCTGTGAGGCGAGATCGATTCATTTTCCCAGCACAGCACTTCAAGGATCATTTTGCTTAAAACCTAAATCACTCTATTAGAGCCTTCCCATACTGAACAAGACCATGAGGGGGTTATGGGGTGCCTTGACTTTGAAATTGACTGAGACCCAGCCCCGCAGCGGCCCAACTCCAAGTCAGTTTCAAAGCCTTCTCCCTTCTCCATCTCCAGTGCTTCCCAGCTGGGAGGCACTGGAGATGGGAAAGCAGCACCCTGGATTTTGAAAGTGACAGGGAGGTGACCTTGCGGCAGCAACACCAGCTCAGAATAGCTCCCTAGCACTTTCAAAGAGTGGCTGGCACTTCCTCAGGAATGCCCCCCCCCCCCATCAGCTGTTCGGTGGCAGGTGAGTGCACCAAGCAGCTGATGGGGGTGGCAGCCTGGAGGAGCACATTCTCCCTGGCCTCACTGAACAACTGATGGGAGGGCATGGAGGTGCTCCAGGCCCCCACATCAGCTGCCCGGTGAGACCAGTGAGTGCACTCCAACAGGCTCCCCCAATCAGATGTTTGTCCAGGCTGGCATGAGCACAGGCCCAATCCTCTGACCCTGCTTCACAGCAGGGCTAGGTTGGCAGAACAAATGTGCTAGCTCACTGTGGCCTGCTTCTGACTGGTTGGGTGGGCCTTAGCCTGGGCTGTGACCTTCGAGTTTTGCCAAGATCACAAACTGGGCTAGCTGCCAACACAGTCTAGGGCAATCCAAGGCCAACATCTGGCAGCACCTGCACACACATGCAGGTGGGTTCCGTGTCAAAGCGGGCCACAGCAGGCTATTGATCTGTTGCTGTTTTTTTACCCTATGTTTTACATTTCCATTAAAGAAAGATGTTACTTCATCAGAAATAGTTATAGTCAGTTTTGGAACAAAATAAGACTTCTCTTAGCAATGCAATTCTGGAGAAAAGAAGCGTTTTTCATCTAAAAGGCTAGAACAAGGTAGATTTAAGTGAACAATGTGTTGAAGAAAGCAACACTGAATTCATCAGAGTTGTGGAGTCAGTTGTAAGCACCCCTACAGGCATAGCATTCAGCTTGGAGCAAGCTTTAGTGCAGGTGGAAGAAACACAAGGCATAAAAAAAAAAAAACCTGACTGAAAGATAAAGTTCTTTACTCTGATGAGAACATAATTTATGCTAACTTTGTCAAGAAATTCAAGATTAATATCCCCTTTATGAGGAGCTATTGCCTGCATTTCATTCAGTGCAGAGATATAATTATTTTCATATCCCAGATTTTATAACCTGGCAAGAGTGTATTCTCCTAGATTTGTTGCCAGAAATAGAAAATCTTTGTTAAGCAAAAATTTGTGCTGACTCACAGCTGATTTAAATATTACCCCTGAGCACTAGACACTTTGACAAGTTTCCAGATAACTTACAGAGCTCCATAGGGATGTCACAGGAAAATCAAAGGCAATTTCTAGTCTTTCATCCTGATGTTGCAGACCCTCATTGGGCAGCATGATTAAGACTAATCACAGGGGTATGTATATAGGGGAAGCAAGCAATTAAGAATCATTTTTCTGCATTGTACAACTAAGTCCAAACCATTTGTTCCAACAATGAAAGAATAGAACAGAGTGGTAAAAAAAAAAAGGCTTGAATTTTTAAATGAATACACTTTGTTGTCATGCATATTTCTTATTTGCTTTCAGCAAATTTTTTAACCAATGAGTCTGAACATTCATTGACAGCTAATTTTTAATTGCAGCAGCATTACTCTAACCATCAGCCTTATGAACAATGAATTGTGAGATTTATATTTTACACTCTAGTCAGGAGAATAGCACGACTGTGGGTGGCCTGGGCTCGCATTCCAATACGCCCCACCCCCAAGTGAAAGGAGGCAGGGTCTCCAGCGTGGGAGTCAGGACTTACCCTTGAAGGCAATGCCACCCCAGCTCCCACACAGAGCAGCAGTAAACCTGCCAGGAAGCACATTGGAAGTGGGGGCGGGGTGTGTGTGCCAGCACTGCCCCACAATGGAAACCTCTTTCTTGGCAGGGCCCTTTGAAATTTTCAGAGTGGGTAAGGACACTCCCTCCCCTTCTGAAAGTTGCCAAGCGGTACTCAATTGCTTGCAAAGGGCCCCTTCAGAGTCCAAAGCATGGTCTCAACTGAGCTCCCTCATTCCATGGTGTAGCTACATCTTTGACTCCAATATGTAAAACTCAAAATTCATCATTTTGGTTCTTGTTGTTGGTTATTTAAAGACATCTATTATGGAAAACAAAACACGTAATATAATCTGATTTAAGTAACCCCTGCATATGCTATAAATATAGTCTCTTTGCAATGATCTACTGTTAGCATTCTGCAAAATAGTTCACTGAAGAAATTAACAAAATTTCAACAAAATTTCAAAACAACAAGACGTTGTTATGATTTATTCATTCCACACTAGTTAAGAGAGAAGACTCACTATATCAGATTTTTAGCTTGTGAAAAGATTGAAGGTAGATATATATTTTTTCCCAAAGCACATACAAATTGATTCTGGCAAGCAGAGGTAGTGTTATCCCCCTTAACGTATCTGTGCCTGCTCCAAAGCTATTTTTTAAATTAATTAAAAATAAATTAATTTGCAAATGTTAGGCAACCAAGGCCCTGTGGAAGAATTAAGTACAGTCTCTCAACAGTAGAACAACAAGAAAACTCTACTTCTAGAGCCACCAGAGCGTGCTCAGCAGAGAAACAGAAGCTAGCAAGAGCCTGCTACTGTAAA
>QEPC01004807.1:14445-28810 GCA_003113815.1 Sphenodon punctatus | reverse complement strand
TTATTTAATGTATATGTTCCTTTACCCTGTTTTAATTGCTGCAATTTTATGAATGTTTTAAAATGTTTTGTACTGGTATTTTTTATTTTTATTTTTATTTTCTTTAGAGTGTTAGCCACCCCAAACTGTTTCAGGAGGGGCAGGGTAAAAATATGATTAAATAAATAAATAAATAAAAAAAACAAAAAACCCTCCACTTTACAATAAGAAGAGATAAGGCTCTTGAAAATTCAGTTATGCACTAAAAGCATGGAAATTGCAAGTTAAGACTCCCGCCTTAACTTCCATGCCATGTTAGCAGTAAAGACATTGTACAATCCCACATATTGTGTTCACTTACAACTTAAGCTTCATGCACCCACACTTTGCCTTCATCTTTCAGCCCCAATCCTCTTTCTCTGCAGGTTGGGGACAACACTTAAGCTGGGGATGTGCCTCTACACTGCCTAACTTGTACAACAAGTTTCCATGCATAGACACAGTGCTGAAGTGCTGGGTAGGGATGGGCGAACAGAATGCAGTCAGATGTTCAGATGTTCGGTCGTTCGGTTCGAAACCCGAGTTCAGGTTCGATGGTTCAGGTCAGCCGAGTTCGGTTTGGTTGAACTTGGCCGAACATTAAAAAATAGTGAAACCAAAACCAAAACCAAAACTAAATCAAAATTGAAACCTAATTTTTGGCCCTGGAAAGACATTTTTCCTGCCCCCGAAGTCATCTGAACTCATCCAAACAGGACCAAACTGTTCGGTCATTTGAGAGTTCGGTTTGGATGTTCGGTTCGGCCGTCCAAACATACCAAATTCGGTCAGAACTCCGAACATCTGAACCGCATTCGCCCATCCCTAGTGCTGGGACTTGAGACTGTCCACAAAGCCCCATCCCAGAGCAGGAAGCCTAGAAAGGGAAAATGTATTCAAAGGGGCTGGTGGAGCTGGTGGGGCTGGTGGAGCTGGTGCCCACCCAGGCCTCATCACCCCAGTTGTTTCCACCACTTCTTTGCCAGCCTTTGCCCTCAATGAAGGGTACATTCACACAAATGCTTTCTTCCTCCTTTTAAATTTCCTGTGGGTGATAATAATGGCATCTTATTGCCATTTCCATATTCCATTTTACTGAGTTTAATCTGCCCCACAAATCACCTTGCCTTCTGCTAGCATGATGCTCAATGACTGATTTTTTTGTGGTTCATTGTGGTCCTTCTATTACAAGAAATGCAAACAAGTGCAGATCTACAACAGGGACAGGCTGTTATAAACCCCCCTCTTCCCAGCCCATGACCCCCATCCCCTTTACCTCAACCCCCTCCTCCTCCAAGATCATTCCCCCAGCCCCTTTACCTCAACTCTCCTCCTCCCAGATCATGTCCCACAGCTCCTTTACCACAACCCCTCTCCCAGACCTGTACACACATTTATTCTCTCTGTCATTCTCGCAAACACACTCACTCATTCTCTCTTTCTGTCTTGCACACACTCTCTCATTCTCTCACACACTGCACAAGCTCTGCCCCCACTGCTAAGAACCCTTTGCCCTCCCTCCTCTACAACTAAAGCACCTGCTCCCCTGAACCACACCCCTAAAGCATCCCCCACCTTCGATCCTCTTCCCCTGCTACTTACTCTTGCACATAAACTGGGAGCTAACGGGAGGTGAGGCTGGTGGGTGAGGTGGGGGAAGTAGTGTGAATGGTGAGTGGTGTGATAAGGCTGCCCAGTTCCTGGTCATAGAAGGTGAAGGCGTTATTTGCGCCATGGGGAGGAGAGCAGCTCCTTGCAGTAGGGTGCCGGGGGTCATGACCCACCAGGGCTTTTCAACAGCAAAAGCTGTTCCTCCCCAAGAAGCTAAGGCTGTGGTGAAGTTTGGGCTGCTCCCCGCCACAGGTTTCAAATTGCCTGCAGCGCCGGTCTGTGTGCAAGCCCTTTGTGGGGCTGCCACCATGTTCCCTAGTGTTGTATGGTAGAACTAAACTTCCCAGAATGCCACACTAGAGAACTTGGGTGACGGCTCCACAAAGCACGTGCATATGCACCACAGGCACTTTGAAAATTACCCTGGTGGTGGTGGCGGTGATGATCTTGGCAAAGGCAAGGATAAGCAGGTAGGGGCAGTGAGTGGTGGCAAAGGGGAAGGCACTAGTGTCACAGCTCCGCCCCTCGCCATAGGCTAAAATGGTTTTTTTCACAAAGTCATGACTATAAAACTACTAATCAGATTTACAAATAAAACCCCAAAGGCACCCCCTGGCAGCCTCCCTGAATTTTGCTGAAAGGATTTCACCTCATCCAAAACAACAGTTATCCATGGTAACCTGCCCAGATTGAGACAGTCAGACTAAATGTGGAAAAAAAAATAAGAACAGCTTTCAAAGTGCAGTTTTAAAGTTGCGACATCTCAGCTGTTATCAGGCCAAATCAGCTGTAATTCTAACAACATGAACTGACTATGGCAGTGATACTCTAACAAATTTCACTATCATAACTTTAATCATGCCAATTTCACAACAAATAAAATATTGGGGCTTTATAATGCAGCATGCAACACACCTTAAGTATTACACTGTTTTTAAACAAGGTGCTGAAAAGTGCCTCCTGAACCCACATTGAGAGAAAAGTCACATGGGGAGTGTTTACACACTCCCCGCACTTCCAGAAGCGACGTGCTACCCGTTGCCAGCAGCGGCGGTGGCTGGAGATGCGGTGCTCTGAAGTGGTGTGTTTTGAAAGCCTGAAAAGTGAGGCTTTCAGAACGCGCCTCTACAAAGCACCACATCTCCAGCCGCCACTACTGCTGACAATGAGGAACACGTCACTTCTGGCAGCGAGGGGAACATGTAAACACTCCCCACACAGCTTTTCTCTCAGCACAGGGCTCAGGAGGCGCTTTTCAGTGCTTCATTTAAAAGCGGTGTCAGAGTGCTCCCGTGCTCTAATAACGAACTGACTTTGGGAGCCAGAATGGGGGTTGCACAAGTGGAGTGCTTTGAGGATTGTTTACTAGGTATGGGACTATTGGTATTGGATTAATCCGATAATGCCGATAATTGGCGATATCGGATTAATCCAATAATACCGATAATATCAGTATTGGTATATCGTTTTTTTAACATTGCTGATTTTTTGGATCTTTCACATTGCAGCCAAAATGGCCGCAATGTTAAAAATCCAAAAAATCAGCAATGTTAAAAAAATGATAAATCCGATATCGGATTAATCCAATACCGATAAAACTGGTAATCGATAATTTGCCAATAGTCACATTCCTACTGTTTACTAAGGTGTCACTTATATACAAAGGAGACATACATATAGCCAGAAAGTCAACTAATATAATGGTATAAGAATGTTCTACTTCAACCAGGTTAGTTTCTATTTTAACTCATCTTTAACACCAACTGCCCCTGTCTTGGTATGCAAATGATTGCATATTAGAGAGCCTCATTCACAAGTAGGTGTCTGGGAGGACGATTAACATTACCTTAATATTCCTGCTGGATTTGTACCTCTAAATCATTTATATAATTACCATTGTGTGAAAAGGTCTCATTAAGGAAGGAAATCATACATGGTTGTAAATAAATAACTAAATTCAATAAATAAAAGATAATTTCTGATGTATTATTCTACCATATAGGTAACATAACTTCTTAAATGAATTAACAGTGAGTGGTTATTTTGATTTTTTAAAAGAGGCATTTGACGAAAGAAGACATGAGCAGTTTAGGAGTTTTTAAAGGATCTATACCCTTCAAAATTAAAGCCTAATTTTGTATTGCATAAATGTGGAACAATTTAAGAGAGATGAGGGATTTTATTCAGTTGCATTAACTTATTAAAATATCATCCCCAAACTAGAGGCTTCTTGTTAAACACGTTAATAACAGCTTCTTGTCAAAGATCTAGCAGTGCTTTCTGGTGGTAAAAGTGGGAATAGAAGCTGAAGAATATAATTAAATTAGATTAGATAAGAATTTTATGAGATTATATTTTTGAAAAGAAAAGTCATGTAGGAGGACATGAAATAAAATGGTAATTGACAACTGAAATATAAAGCTGAAGAGGTAAAAAAAGAAAACTTAACTCTGATTTTTTAGAAAAGTTCATTTACTTTAAAAACTTGAGAGTAATATATGAGCTACAAACTAGGATTTAAAAGACAATTCACTTCTCACTGGGCTCAATTCAACTCTCACTGAATCACTGCAACTACGATTAGACACATCGCTCTGAATCACTCTCTATTCAAAGAAGAAACAAATAGTCTACAGCCATGTTAATCCCAAACATGAGAGTGACTAAAGACAATGCAGTGCTCCATACTATACCTTCTATTGCTCCAACTTCTGTTGTCCTTTTCTAAGGCTGGCTTGCCCTGAAAAAGTGAGTAATTATGCAATGCACAGTTGGAACTCATTGCTAGAAGATACTGGAAAGGACAGTGGCACATCTGGGTTCAAATTAGGGCTGAAACTCAGTGCTCAGATTTTTCTCAATTTTACCAAGTATAGGCCCATTTGGCCTTGTTTTTCTGAGTTCCTAATGACTGAGGAATAGCCCTGCAACTTGGGACTCAGAAAAACCTTGGTTGAGTGCAGGAAGGGGGCAGTGGACAGTGCAGTCAAGAAAGAGAGAAGCACAGGCCAGGGCAGTAGGGGTAAGGAGAAGGGGACAGTGAAGAAGACAGTTGAGGCCAGGGAAGGGGAAAGGAGGATGCCCTCACCTAAAAGCCACGTGGGAGCTGGGTGCACTGCTCTGGACTCTGCCTCCCTGTATTTTGAATGAGGTTTCTCCAAGTATGCTGCTATAGCTCTCTGGGAGCATGATTGGAAATTTAGTCCAGCTTGCTCCCAGACAGCATTAGGTTAGATGAGGATGGAGGTTAGAAGCCGCCTTCTCCACTGCTAGCGGGGTTGCCTCTACTGCCGGTAGGCCAGGATGCTCCGTGCATGCTCTGCAAAGGACCCTCCGCTGCAGATTAGTGGCGGGGGGGTGTTGCCGCGCCCCTCCCCTGTAGAAGCCTCGGAAGGAGCACGCAGGGCTGCAGGGGGCTAGGAAGCCCCGTTTGTTTAACCTGGGCACCGGCAATTGGTGGCCCAGGCATCACATGCCTGTGAATCAGGCATCTGATTGCATGGTGCCGGGGGAGCTCCCTCCCTCCTTGTTAGAAGGGGGGGGGCAGGGAGAGACTGCCCGCACATGCGGTTTTCTCTTCGGCAGACGTCATTCATGCCTGCTTTCCCCAAGAGCCAGCACCCACCCACCCATCCCCCTAATACTGTGGGTTTAACTGGTTGCCATAAGGGGACCGAGAAGGAATTTGCAGGGCACCTCAGTCATTATGAGCGGCCCTGGTTGTTTTGCCTTCTCCACAGTATGGGAATAGGTTAAATGTTTACTGGTAACCTTTTCTTAATTTGGCAATTGGAATTAGCAGCTAATTGGACAATTATTTTAAAATAGTTTAACTTTAATTTGATTGCTTAATTTGGTATAATTAAAACAGGGAAAATTACATGATCTGGCAATGATTTGGCTGTGGAAAGTGTTAAGAAAAATATTATGTCGCACTCTTGCGGGGGTCCAGTATGGTTAATAGGTTGTTTTGTTAGGTAGTTGTAGGTTAGATAAAAGAGTCATCTCCATATGAGATGGGGGGGGACGATACCTGGTGATAAGCAGGGCATGGCTAGCAACGGGATCGTTCCCCTGGAAGGGGTGTCAAGCAGGAGTAAGGGCAAGCATGGCCCTCGATTATTAATTATTTATTATTATTATTATTATTATTTTATTATTTGAGTTTTCAAATTTTTATTTTAAAATTTCAGTTTCCTTGTACAATTATCTGCACAGCAAAAAGGTAACAACAAGAACATCAACATTTTAGGTATTTCTACAAACATTATCTAGGATGACAATTCTCTTTTAGGAAGTTCGCTCAATATTTGGGCCCTTTTCCAAGTCATTCTGAGATTCCACCCGATTCCCATGCTTCTTTTCTGGAAGGCCAAAAGTGGTCATATATAGGAGAAGCATGTTAACTGCATTAGAGTTCAAACAGATTTCTGTATTCTTCTTTTTTCATCTCCTTCCCTTCTAAAAACGTGATGATTGGGGACCATGTTTCCTCAAAGCTTTGGGCTTTGCCTTGCAGACTATGATGTAACTTTTCCATTGTGAACATGTAACACAACCTATTGGCCCATTCTGCCATTGAAAACTCATCAACGCCTTTCCAATGCCTGGGAATTATGTTTAGAGCAGCTAAAAACATTATCTTGCAGGACTTTTGATAGGTCGGTTTGTTTCTTACTTCCGGGTATAGACCTAGCAATGCTATCTCTGCAAAGATTTCTCTGTTCTTTATTATCTCTTGTTTTAAAAGGGGGGAAGGTGCAACTTTATTTTGTGCTTCTAATTTCTGTAACTTTGCATGTTTCCTTCACTAGCTTCCTCTTTTCTTTTACTTGCTTTGCTTGCAGAGAAATTATTTCCCCCCTAATTACCGCTTTTGCAGTCTCCCAGAGAATTGCCTGGGACTTGACCAAATTAGTATTGAGCTCAAAGTACTCTTCTAGTTCTTCCTGGATCTGTTTTTTTTTTTTTGTCCCATTATTAATAATATTTCTGTCCATCTGCCAATTAACATTCCTGCTTTTCCCTCCTCCTGACTCTCTAGAGGTGGTTGACACCGCATTGTGGTCAGACAGGACTGTTGGGATAATAAGGCACTTTTGGTATCTGTTGGCTTCGGTTTTGTCTCTTAATACATAATCTATTCATGTGTAACTGTTGTACTTGGCTGAGTAGAAGATGTAATCCCGCTCTGTCCCATTAACCTGCCTCCATAGGTCAATCCACCTGTATGATTCTATTAGTTTTGCTATTTTTCTCTGTTCCCTTCTGGGTTCTTTTTGTCTGGAGTGGTCCAGCTGCATTAGAGTGACATTGAGGTCCCCCTGGATGATTACCCAGCCTTTGCACTGTCTGCCACTTTTTAAAGATATGTTTAATAGTATTCAAGCCACATCCTTTCCCAGTAAATGTGTCTCTTGTAGAAAAAATATTCCTGCCCCCTGCTCTTCTATTAAGTTTCTGACTCTTCTCCTTTTTTGTGGGGAGTTTAGTGTTATAGTCTTAACTTCCTCCGTCAAAGACTTTTAGTTTACTTATGTCATTGTAATTGTCATCCTCATTCACCTCACTCCACATTGGGAGATCTTCCCCCAAATCTTCACTTGTGTTATTCATGACCTGTTAAGCTGCCAATAAGTTCATAGTGCATTCCTTATGTACCTCTACCTTTAGTTCTCTCCCTTTCTTCCCTTCCACCTGTATGTGCTCTCTCTTTGCCTCCCCTTTCCCTAGCCTGAATATTTCCCCCCAACCACCCCTATCCCTCCCCACTCCCCGCTCCTTTTGCCTGTCACCCCGTTGTTTGACCAGACTCCTCTCTTCTACCCATCCTCTCAGGATCCACTGGAACACTCCTGCATCTGAATGTGGAACACACCCATGTGCCCCACCCCGCTTCCTCCCACCAGCTCTCTTGCATAACATTCCTTGTTTCTTCCCTTAACATAGCAAGGAACTTCAAACCGGCTTAACATCTAAACATTTCTACCCTCTCAAATTAGCTCAACATATATAACCCGAAATGTCCGCAGTGTCACATTACCGCTTATATGTCAGTTTGCCCCTCTTTATACTTTAACACACAACAAACTTGCATAGGGGCCTGACCTGGGAGACACTCTGTTCACAATGCTTCTGCCTGCTTCCTTGGGACTGCAGGGATGGACATCAGGAAAACTTCCAAATCTTCTGTGCTCTCAAATATTTTCCTGCTCCCTCTGGATGAAATCATCATTTTTGCTGGAAAGATTAACTGTGGTTTCAGGTTTCTCTCTATCAGAGTCTCAAAGTATTTATTCCACTTCATTCTTTTCTTGATGGTCTCTGCAGCGTAGTCAGGGAAAATCTTCACAGCCTGCTTCTGGTATGTTAGATTCCTTTTAAGTCTTGCTTTTTTTTTTTAGAATTTCCTCTTTCAATTGATACTTTGCGAATTTGACTATAATAGTGCATGGCAGATCACTGTCTTTTTGTCTTGGGTGCCCAGTCCTGTGGACCCTGTCAATTTCAGCCTTATGAAGAGTTCTATCTTCTGGGAAATTTTCTTTTACCATTTCCCAAATCAAATTGTTAATCCTCTCTGCCCTATTTGTTTCCTTTATCCCATTGTTGCGTAGGTTACCCCTACGAGATCTATTCTCCAGGTCCTCGCGCTTACTTTGAAGAAAATCAGTCTCCCTTTTCAGCTTGTCCAACTGCTCTACCACTGTGTTGGACTGATCTTCTAGAGAGGAGATCCTGCCCTCAGCCACCTCTATCCTCCTTGCGACCTGTTCCAGCTTTTTGTTCCCTTCATTCACTGAGAGCTTAATCTTTCTCATCTCTACTTTCAGTTCTTTTTTCATTTCCAGGAGTAATCTGTGTAGGGATCTCTGTTCACCTTCCTCCCGGTCTGAGTCAGATGAGGCCTGCTCCTCTTCTGTTTCGTGCTCTGCCACTGCCATTTGCACACTGCTTCCCTCACTCTCCACGCTCTGGGCCCTGCGCTGTTTTTCTTTTGGCAGAAGCTCTAGCGCATTGCTTTGCGATATTTTCTGCTTATTTTTATTTCTCCCTGCAATTGCTGAGCTGTCTTGGGTTCTTTTTTAACTTTTAAATCCGTTTGCCAGCTTGAATCTGGAGCTGGGGTTACGGAGCTCAGACGGGTCCCAGCTAGCCGCTCTGATGCATGCACAGTTCCGGCAATGGCCCTCGATCTTAATGACACCTTTCTCCTGACTTGTGACCCCTGAAGGCATTCCCCCCTTTGGCCTTGGCCAGGGAACTGTTTGAAGGGGAAAGTTTTAAATGTTAATTTGGTAATGGCATTTGGAGGACATATCCAAGCCAGATACCTGTTTAATGATCTGATAGGCTCTTACAAAATACTGGATCCATGATTGCCTAGAGACAATCTCACCAACGTTCTTGCTCTGATTTACATTAAAGAGTGTGGTTTTTGAAATCCAGTTTATGTCTCCGTGCCTCATTTCTGGGAGTGGGGGGTGCGTCAGCAATGGCTCCATGCATATACAGAAAGGCTGCCCTTTTCCACAATGGCACCAATGCTGCCAAAGCCATTTTGGAAAAGGGCTGGACATGCACAAAATGAGCCTAGTGGCCTTTTTGCACATGTGTGCTGGCAGCTGCAAGAAGAAGGCCGTTCCACACTCTGAGAAGAAGGCCTGAGAGGGCCTGGCAGGCATCTCACAGCTGGGCTGACCCTGATGTGTCCCAGCCTCCCAGCAGCAGAGCTCCAGAAGCAAGCTCTGGGAACAACTGTTGGGTCCCAGCAGATCTTATTCCCAGGGCACTTTTGCCAGAGCTCTGCTATCAGAGCTCCACTGCTGCCTCCTGGTAGCAGAGCTTCAGCAGTGTGACCTGGGATGAAAGCCTGATAGAGCCTGAAAAGCCTCCCACAGCCATGCCACTGGCGCTGGCACACCCACCCAGCTGTGAAGGGGGTGATGCCCCACCAGCAGCTGAGGTGGCAGCTTCTCACTTCCATCCCCCAAGGCCTGCAGACTTATAAGTACATACCACCATCAAGCAGGGCACCGGGAGCAGAGGCATGGGGTAAAGATGGGCTCCCAGGATGGGGGTGGAGACTCAGATACTGACCCACACTTTCTGAGGCCCATAGTGGGCCCCAAGGCACAGGGTTGGGGAGGTTAGACCCCCTGTCTCAAGGGATGGGGTGAGGGAGTTGGGGACAAGGTTTTTTTCTTTCCCGGACTCCTGGGTTTTTTTGTTCTTTGTTCTGGTTTCCCTTCTCATTGAAGTCAATGGGAACAGTTTTCCCATTGACTTCAGTGGGGAAAGAAAGAGAACGGGAAACCAAAACCAAAATAAGAACCAGAAAACAGGGATCCAAAAACCAGGAAGGGGGGGGGGGGATGAAATCAAAAAAGACCCCATGTGCCACCCTTACTATTTACCATAAAACTTGTTTCAAATTTGCTCAAGTACTTAAAATTAACTAATAACTCTGATACTATCAAAATATCCTTCACTTAATTGCAAAATCATATTTACATGTAAGTGCATGCTGTTATTATTATTATTATTATTATTATTATTATTAACAAATATTTATATAGCACCAGCAGTGTACCTGGCACTTTACAAAGTAATAAAATAGACACGGTCCCTGCCCCTAGGGCTTACAATCTGAGAGACAGGAGCTGGGGGAGAGACTTAGGAAGGGGAACAGAGGGAGAGACAAGGGGTCTAACATTCATGAAGATGCGAGGTCTCAAGTGCACGTACTTGGCTTGGTTACGATGAGAATGACAGCAGGCAGGTCCATGTTGCAAGGATAAGGGTAAACCGATCGTAGGTATAGGAATAGTGGCTCAGCAGGATAAAGAGTCAGACAGAGCAGAGCGAAAGAGGTGAGTTTTAAGGAGAGATTTGAAGGTATGAAGGGAGGGGGCAAGGCGGATGTGGACAGGGAGGGAGTTCCAGGCATGGGGGGCAGCAAGTGAGAAGGGACGAAGGCGCTTAGGGGAGCAGGGAAGGCGTGGAAGGGTGAGAGAAGGGACAGAGGAGGAGCGAAGTGCACGGGCTGGAGTATGGAGGGCGATAAGTGCAGAGAGGTAGGGGGGAGCAAGGTTGTGAAGAGCTTTATAGGTGAAGACTAGGAGCTTGTGCAGGATTCGTTCAGGAAGGGGAAGCCAGTGAAGCGAAGAGAGGAGGGGCTGCACATGGTCGAAGCGACTGGCGAGGTAGATGACCCTGGCAGCAGAGTTTTGGACAGAGATGAGGGGAGAAAGGTGAGACCGGGGAAGGCCAGTGAGAAGGAGGTTACAGTAATCGAGGCGAGAGATGACCAGAGCATGAACAAGAGTTTTGGCAGACGAGACAGAGAGAAAAGGGCGAATCTTAGCAATGTTATGGAGGGAGAAGCGACAGGATTTAGCAACAGAGTCAATGTAGGGTTTAAAAGAAAGGGCTGAGTCAAAGATGAAGCCTAGGCTACGGGCTTGGGGGACAGGCAGGATGGTGACTCCATCAATAGTTATTGACAGTGAGGAAGGAGAGGAAGGATGAGGGGGGAAGATAAGGAGTTCAGTTTTAGCCATGTTGAGTTTGAGTTGACGTTGAGACATCCAGGTATCTCTTTATTGGAGAGCTAACTGTATCTCAGGAGGTTTAAGGATCAATAAAGCTCTGGGCATGTTAATTCATAATGACATGTTTAGGAATAAATGGATCTTCATTTTGAATAAATGCTCCTTTGATCTCATGATATTACTATTAAGGAGGAATCAAATAGGGTGGATAAGGAACATGAAGAAATGAGAAATTCATCCTCAAATTGAGAGCCTTTCTTTCAGCCAGCAATAGCCTGATTTGGAGCACAATTTAAAAAAGAAATATGTAGAACTTAAAGAGTTTAAAATTAAGAAATTTATAAGGGATAAACTAGATTATGATAATGACTGGGTGTATCCTAGGGATGTGCACCAGGGCCCCATGTCATTTTTCATTATCGTTATCATTGTAATTATTAAAATGTGTCATTTTATCGGTATCATTATAACAACAATGTCATTTTTGTTATTGTCATTATCAATACCGGTACCAGTTTCAAACAAAGATGTTGTTTTTTGTAATGTTTTCATTATCAATATCAATATTTGGTATCGTGATCTCGTGAGACCAAAAAGTGGAAACGGTAGTTCAATTGGCTGTGTGGTGACTGTGTGTGGCTGCTTGGTTGTGAACATGTGTGTGTCTGCTCTGGTGTGGTAACTCTGCTTGTGTGGATTGTGTATGTCTGTGCGAGGAATATGAGAATGGAAGGTGAAGGAAGCAGCACTGGTATGACTGATTGATTTAAATTCATTGGCATTAGCTTTCACCATAGCCTTAAACAAAGGCACATAATATAACACATTAAAACATAGTAGTTAAATTATAACAATACTATCCAACCAAATAATCAATCCAAAAATAGCATTGGCTTCTACCACAACCTTGAGCAAAATTACATGATATAGTATACAACAACATAGTAATTAACTTACAACAATACTATAGTCGATCCAAGTAAAATACTGAATCGACCATAGAATAGAAAGTCGACCATAGAATAGAATGCACTATTGGCATTGGCCAAGTATTTCCTGATAGTTAATATAGTCTATTAAATTACAACTAAAATCTGGCAAAATTCACATGCCATCACAACAGATACCCCAACTATAGGGGACCTCTTTACCTAGAATTTGTTCGGTCCCCTCGATCCAATATATGACGAAAAGCCTTAAAACATTTCATGTACAAAGTTTATAAAACTATCTAAGATTTACACAATTTACTATGGATAAGTGCCCTCCTTTTGTTAACCAAACTCAAATAGGTTGTGATGGCTACTAGAGCCTCCTTATCCCATAAGAGTAGGAAGAATTCTACATTTAAATTAGATACACAAATAGAGTCTTGAGGTAGGAAGGGGGCAAGCCACGTCTTCCTTAAAATTGTATAATAAGGGTAACATAACACGAGATTAGGCACTGTCTCAATCTCAGCCCTACTACAAGTGCAACATCTATGCTCATAAGGGACCTGGTGATAGCGGCCTTCTACAACAGCTGTCTGAAGCTGTTGGAAACGGAACAGAGTAAAATATCTGCACAACCTAGGATTCGCCAATAGGTCCAAATAAGGCTCAAAACAAAAGAGGATCTTCACCTGGGCCAGTAGGTGTGAGGAAGCTGAGAATGGAAGGTGAAGGAAGCAGCACTGGTAGGAAGAAGAACCTGTGGAAGTGGAGGAGCTACAAATCATGGAGGCCCAGGCTGGACCATCTCGTGAGGTGGTGGAGGTGGTCTCCTCACCAAAGGAGGTGGAGTGCAAAGGAGGTGCCACTGCCAGATTTGTAAAATTTGTTTTTATTTATTTATTGTTCCATATAACCTTGAGGACAAGATTACTAGGGGTGGGAAGTTTGGTACATCCGGTATCCGATACTGCTGGTATTTTGTTGTACCGGCAGTAGCAGATTACTCCGGTATTTGGGGGTACCAGTACTGGATCCCCGTGCTGGATTTTTTTACATTTCAAATGAATGGCCGCAATGTAAAAAAGAAAACCCCCCGAAACACTTTCCCTCCCCAGTCCAGGCTGTGCGGGTGGAAGGGGGGACACCCCCCACTTTTTAAAAAAAAAAAATCCCTGAATTCCCTGCTAGTGCAAGTTCCGGGCCGCCGCTGGCGACCCAGACCACACACCAGCAGGTAGGTATTGTGGTACTAGGGTGATCCCTGGGGTGGGGGTGGTTTAACACACACCCCACCCCAGGGATCACCCTACCTCCCCACCCAGGGATCGCCTACCTTTGGTGCTCCGGGCGGCAGCGGAGGCGGCAGCAGCAGCACGGTGGTCTGGCGGTGGAGGCGCTGGCTGGTGGCTTCAGAGCTTACTAGGCCTTCCGGGGAACTTCCATGTTTCCCCGTAAGGCCTAGAAAGGGCTGAAGCCACCAGCCAGTGCTGAAGACGCCAGACTGCTGTGCTGCCGCCGCCGCCTCTGTTACTGCCGCCATCGCCCGGAGCGCCAAAGGTAGGCGATCCTTGGGTGGGGAGGTAGGTTGATCCATGGGGTGGGGGGGTGTTAAACCACCCCCAACCCAAGAGATCACCCTAGTACCTGCTGGTGCGGGCTCTGGGTCACTGGCGGTGGCCCGGAGCCCGCACTAGTACGGACCCAAAAGTTTGCAAATTTTCATACCAAGTGAAAAGTCTGTAACTTTTGTAAAGGTGCTGACATTTCCCTTGGTTTGAAAAGTTGCAGACTTATGACTGTGAAAAGTCTGCAACTTTTCAAAAGTTGAACACTTTTAAAAGTACGGAATCAAAAGTCCGCAACTTTTCCAAAGTCATGTAACTTTTCAAAAGTCACGTAACTTTCCTTATGCTGTGTTTTGCTGGTCAGCAGCTTGGGTTGCTACCTTGTAAACAAGGTTCTTTGAGATGACTTTGAACATTCTCACAAATACCCACCCTTCCAGCCCGCATGGAATTTTTTTCTTATATTTCTAGAAAGGGTTGAAAGGAACTGTCATTCTGAGGGGGAGAGTGCTTTTTATACTAGAGGTATTTGAGACCATCATGCAGTCTATTATTTGGATAGGATGAACATGCACAACACAGGGTGTTTTCAGACGTTACGGGGCCGCTTGGCCCCATACCGAAAACAACCCTTTTATTCCCCGCCGGGGTCACCCCATCACGCCATATCAGACATGCCGGG
>QEPC01004807.1:2422-14345 GCA_003113815.1 Sphenodon punctatus | reverse complement strand
ATTGTTGTTATTCTCAATTGTCATTTTTGTTATTGCAATAACAATAATGAAAATGACAATTTTTGTTATCATTAATTTAATAACAAAAACAACATGCATATCCCTAATGCATCCTTGCCTTACTAATTTATCATTGCAGAGAAGTAATTTTAAGAATGATAGTTTCAATTTGAACAGTGAATCTAGTACATTTGGTGAAGATTTTTCAGACTTGTCCTCTTCCAGTACAAAGAGATCTTTTTTTAAGAAGTAGAAGCCATATCCATCCCAAAATGATATAAAAACGTCTTCCTTCAAGAATTCAGACCAGACATCAAGAGAGGAGTCAACAGACTTAGTAGTTAACTTGCCTTCAAGGGAGCTTTCTCTTAAAGAGAAAGAAAGTTTGGGATTCCATTTTGTACCAGTCAATATAAATAAGCCATTTGATTTTAAATTGGATTTATTTTGATTTTTCAGAAAAATAAGATTAATTTTTTTCAGATGATTTTAGTTCTTTTAACTATTTGGAAGATTCTCCTTTTCTTTTTGTGTCTAATTTTACTCCATCAAGCGATATAGATGTTTCTTTCACTGCCTTTGAAAGACTAGTGTGGGAGGATGTTCTCAGATTATTTGCTAAAAAGTTCCATGTGAAACATAATCTATCAAAGGGCAATAAGAAATTATTGGATGGTTTAGTTAAAGATTCCTCCATTCTTATTAAATTTGCAGACAAAGAGTGAGTGATGGAGATGATGAATAAGGATGATTATAAATGGAGGTTTTGCATCAATTGAGTGTTATACTAATAGATATACATCTTTCAGGATAGATATAGCAGGTCCCTATCTTCACCGTGGATACGTGTATTCAGGATCAGGCCCAAAGTAGAAGGTCACTCCTGGGCTTCACATAAACAAAATTTATTCAATAAACAGTCCATAAGCCAGGCACCAAACCTCTGGCCAGTCCATAATATCTCTATAAACGTACATCCAACTCAGCCTAACCAAACACAGTCCAATGGCTAGCTAACAGGATACACACCTCCAGGTTCAGACCACCTCTCTCCAGGCATCCAGGTCAGGAACCTTTCATGCTGCCTCTTCAGGAGATGCGCTCTCCTCTGTAGTCCAGACCAGACTGCCTCTTCTCTGAGACTAGCCTCTCTTTTATGCTTCAGGCCAGGCCCAAAGTTAGCCATTTCCTGTGGTGTCCATTTTAGGTGCTCTCTCTCTTCTAGGCTCCATATTGCTTGCCTTCTTAATGGCATAGCACCTTATTGTGCCACTACACTGCCACAATAGACCTGATAGATGCTATTAGAAATGAAATAATCAATATAATGCTGGAAGGTTTGTCTAGAGCATTTATAACACAGAAAGAATTAGATTTTTTTATTAATAAATCTCCAAGAACACCTCTTTTTTATGTTCTTCCAAAATTTCACAAAGGTATATTGCCCCCACAAAGGAGACCAATTGTGTCAGGCTCAGGTACTTATTCAATTTTAGAGCTGTGGAGTTTGTGGATTTTTTTCTTAAAACCAATTATTCCAAAATTATGGTCATATATTAGGGATTCTATGCGCTTTTTGAATAGCTTTAGAGATACTGATTTTGTGAGTCTTAAGATGACGTATGGTTGGTAACTTTAGATGTAGTGTCTTTATATTCAAATATTCCACACAGAGAGGCAGAGGAGACTGCAAGATCTATACTATAATTACATAAACCTAAAGGCCCAACAGCTGGATTTTTTGGGACATTATTAAAATTAATTATGTGAAAAATATTTGAAATCTGAAGATGCCTTTTATATTCAAAACCTTGGTATTGCTATGGGTTTGTCAATTGAGCCTCGTGTCCTTCCAATGGGCATCAGCCACCCTCCAGCACATACAAACACAGATGACATGACTGCAGGTGCTGCTGAGATCCCCACCCCACTTCTGTTCAGACTCCTAATGTACCAAGTACCTCTGCCGAATTTCATGTGCCTTGCATCTTTGCCTGTGCCTTGGTACCACATATTGTGTTTGAGGAAAAACTGTGCCTGCCCTGCCTGGGAATCCTATTCCAGTGCTTGCTTCTAGTTTCCTAGTAGGTCTTTTACAGACTCAAAGCCATGGCAGCCAAGGGAGTCTGCTCCTCAAAGATATCTCTGCAAGCAATGTGACATTAATATGGGAAGGGGAAGGGCTCTGCAGCGACAGCTCTAAGTCTGGTATTATATTTTAAGTTATTTTGTATTTGCCCTCATTCTTGTACTTCATTAGAACAGTCTGGGACTGGCAACTCCCAAAGAATTACCTTCGACATCAGACCTACCCCTTTCCAAACAGCACCATAGGGAGAGGGGGGATTTGTCCTACCCCCATTAAAGGATGCAGGTAAGTGTGCTGGGGAGGGGGAGACACTGTTGGAGTTCTCTGGGTAGGCATGCAAGGAGTTGCCAGGGCAACGAAGCTGGTGGCATGAAGGCAGGTACCCTTTTTGTCCTACTGGGGCTTAAACGGCAGTTGGCCCCAGGAGTTGGTATGAGCTAGAAGCAGTGGCTAGTAGAACAGGAAGAAGAGGTCTGGAAGGTCCTTCCTGCTCCCTCATTCCCTGGGTCACAACAGCAGCAATGAGTCTTCTCCCCACCAGTGCGTGGCTTCTCTGCTTCCCTTCCCAGAAAAGCAGGAACCTAGCCATGAGGCTGGCTATCAGGAAGCCTGATTGCCTCCTCAATGGAGCCAGGTCTGCTAGGTGCTGGGTCTGCAACAGCTATGGGAGCTGCTAAGGCACTGGATCTGACAGCCTAGAATCTGTCCCAGTAGTGGAACCCAGTGCCAGTGGGTCCAGAACACGTACCTGCAGTGCAGCACCTCAACAGCATCCTAAACTTTCCAGGCAGTTGCTATCACATGGCTTCCCCCCTCCTGAGTATGGCTTCACCCAGCAAAGGAACTGCAGCAGTGGCCTCAGACCTGTAGCTCTGCTGCTCACCAGGCTTCATCGCTTGCCCCTCTTCCCTCTTTTCATCCTTGAGAGGCCCGGCCTGAAGCAAAGCCAGAAAGGGCTTGAATAGTCCTGATGGGTAGGGGCCTGTCCCTCTTCAGGAGACGGAGAGCAGGTCTGGGTGGTGGTAGGCCACCACACCAGGAGGGTCACTCCCCCACTAGGCTGTGCCACCCTGCACATTTCATCAGGGCAAGCCCCCCCTCCCCATTTTTGGTTGGAGGTGTGATGTCCAAGGTAGGAGGGCACAGCATGGGCAAAGGCCCTGCTAAGAAGTCCCTAGCTAAGAACAGGACACCAGAGAGGAGTGGGATGCCCACCTCCCAACTGCCAGTGATTCCTTGGAGATGGTGGTCTTCTCCTTACAAGATAGAATGGAGGGCTGTGATATGGCACTGCACTGGATGGTGGAAGACCAGCTCATTCAGCTTGCACCCTCAGGGCAACCAAGTGGAGGTGGAATGACACAGCCTGCTGACTTGGGAGAGGATACGGGCAAGGGGGAGGAACCTAACCAACCTCCACCCCAGCTTAGGTGGAGTAGGAAGTGTCATTTCCCCTTTTCCCATATTAGGGATGAGAGCCCCAGCAGATGCTGCCCAAGGAGTGAGCCCCAACAATCGAGACTGGAGCAGGTGGAGCCCTTCCTCAAGAGAATGGAGTTCCTGGAGCATACTGTGTAAGCCATAGCAGCAAGACTGCTGCAGCCCTCACAGCCACTGGTAGGATATTGAGAAGAAGAAACAATTCCTGGACCTTCTGCTCTGTGACTAACCGTGGTTCAACCTTCATGGGAACAGCAGACCTCCTTAGTGGATGAGTGTGTCCATCCTCACCCCTACCCCCCAACACATGAAGAAGCATTTACCCATGCCAGGGTTTTACCTGGGAGTGGGTCAGTGCAATACACTGGACTCAAACATGCTGCAGAGATTGGGATGGAATGGGATGTGGGTCCCATGGCCAATCCAGAAGAAGGCATCATCGTGTCCAATCCAGAGCCACAGGCTGCCAAGGGACACAGGTAATGCAGGTCTGAGCAAATACATATTATTTTTAGAAAACAATACCCTCACACACTAGTCTTTCAAAGAATCCTCTAACCTGCTGCTCCCATCCCTACCAGGCAGTACCCTGTAAAGATGAACGACTCCTATTGACCAGGGGATATGGCAGAATTTCTTCCCCCATTGGGGGCCATCTATCCAAGCCACAAAGGAAAAAATATGGAGGAACTAATACATGGATGTATTCAGCCTCCTCTTTAGTGATCCCACTCTAGACCCCAATGTCAGGGAAGAAATTAAGGTGAAAGAATGGTTCAAAAGACCCAAGGTTGACTGTAATTAGTCCAATTGGTTTGCGACATATTCAGTCTTGATTTGGGTCATCTTGCAGATGTTCCCCGAAAGGGCTTCTGAGTTGGTCAAGTACTAAGATATAGTGAACTGAGGGGAGCCTTTGACCCAGGTGACCCAGGTGCATGGCTGTGCTATAATGAAGCATTTAGAAAATGGGCAACCATCACCCTGGGCCTGCATTGGGATTAGGGATGGGCAAACAGAATGCGGTTCGGATGTTTGGACGTTCAGTCGTTCGGTTCGAAACCCAAGTTCAGGTACTATGGTTCGATTCAGCCGTGTTCGGTTTGGCCAAACTTGGCTGTGAACATTCAAAAATAGTGCTATCGATACCGAAACCAAAACGAATCCAAAACCGAATTTTTGGCCCTGAAGAGATGTTTTCCCCGCCCCCAAACTCATCCAATCTCTTCTGAACACAACCAAACTGTTTGGTCATTTGAGAATTCGGTTTGGATGTTTGGTTTGGACATCCAAATAGACCGAGTTCGGTCCGAACTCCGAACATCTGAACTGCGTTCACCCATCCCTAATTGGGAAGTTTAAGCGCAAGACCTACGGTTAGAGTGTATGAACAACAATGCATCCAATGCCCCTAGAGCACACAGTGGCCACACCATATTTAAGGGAGGTGTGACACCACTGAATGACCCTTTTACTTCAGAAGGGCACCACACCTCCTCGTGAGGAGCCACTTGCTGGGATTTCAATGGGTTTGGGAGCTACATCCACTCTTCCTGCCGATTCAGGCACATCTGATCCTGTTGTTAAGGGAATCATGCTGCATGCTATTGCAGCAAAGTCAAGCAGCCAGGCACCAAGAACTAATAGTAAGGAAAGTACCCCAAGGGTGGCACAGGGGGAGATGAGAAGGGCCCAAATGCTGGTGCACCATGAAGTGCTGGCTGAAATGCTTCGCAACTTCCCAGATCAGAGCATTGTGGAATATGTAGTGTCTGGCTTTAGGGAATGATTTTGGATCCTAGCAAAGGGAGTAAAAGTAAGGAAGTGAGTGGCCAAACTGAAATCAGTCTTTGGCCAGGAACATTTGGTGCACACCAAACTCTGGAAAGAAATTAATTCAGGAAAGGTGTCAGGCCCATTTTCACCATCACCAATGGAGATTCTACATGTTTCTCCCTTGGGGATAGTGCCCAAGGTAGCACCGGGTGTGTTCCTCCTCATCCATCATCCATGCCTTCATCATCTTGAGATTAGAGTACTGCAATGCACTCTACATGGGGTCTACTATTGGTGATGGTCCGGAAACTGCAGCTGGTGCAGAACTTGGAGGCCCACCTCCTTATGGGGATGGGTCACTGTGAGCATATAACACCAGTGCTCTATTCTTTGTACTTGCTACCTATAGTCTTCTGGGACCTTTAACAGCTTGGGCCCTATGTATCTGCAGGACTGTGTTAGGAATGACACAATTACCCCTCCAAACCCTATAGACCCCCCCACCCCCTTGGCAGCACCCAACGAGACACAAATGAAAGGGAGCAGGGGAACAGAAGGGGAGAAAAAGGAAGAAAACACCCCATGCAAAACCTGTCTAGTTGGAAGGAATAAGAATGAAACAAGGGAGGCTCCTGGGTAAATAATTGAGCGGTCAAAAACAGGTGGCCTCCCTCTTTTGAGATTATCGTTCCACGGCCGCCTGAAACTGGGAAAGCAATAGATCAATCGTTAGGCTGATCACTGGATGCCAATCTAAAAATAGCCTTATTTCCCTGTTTATAGAAAGTTTCTTTAGCTCTTGTATTCATCTTGCCATGCCCCCCAGTGAAATCCTCCAAAGCTTTGTTCCCTCTGGTTCATCCTGACATGCCCCTCATTGAAATCCTCCAAGGCTTTGTTTCCCCCAACACATCGTGTACAGATTTATTTGTCAGTCCTACCCTACCTTTTTTACACCTTTGAGACCCCTCTCCCCACCTCGCAAAACCCTATAACTGCCCTGGCCGCCATGAGCAAATTGAGTTATTCTTGAACACAAACACAAGCAGGTTACTCTCTGCGTGTTTGCCTGAAGGATCGCTCCCAGACCATTACCCCCTTTTGGTCTGTCCAAGCTTCTCCCCCCCACACATGCACCATCTCCTAACACCACTGGATCTACAGGGTTGCCCGTCCCTTTTCAACAGGATTGGATACATAATGTTGCTTATTTTCCCCTTTCCCCCTCTCACACAACACCCACTTACACCAGAGTTTCCAGACTGGAGGGTTTTGCTTATAGTTTACTGTGTATGTATGCCAACTCTGTTTGGTGGGAGGGTATATAAATGCATGTGTATCAATAGAAACTTGTTTGTATCATCTGAATTGACCCGTGGGTGAACTGTATGTATCATACAGTCCCTTGTAAATAAATCTCCCTTATTTTGCATTGGAGTATATCAGTGTTGTGTTGGGGGTGTGGGAGGGAAATTACAGCCAGCTGGTAGTGTATCACATCCTCAGACTGATCCCAGTGGACACGTACAGACCCTTTGAATCAATTCGGCTAATTCCCCCTAAATTTGGGGTACCAGCCCCCAATATTCACTTGTGGGGTGTGTCCATGTCCTAACAATCGCCTCACCCCTTGGGTTCTGGGTCAGCCCCTGCAGTCAAAAGAGGGCACACCTCTTGAAGTCCCCTTTGTTTATCAGATGGGGACAATGGAGAGGGCATTCTTGGTGACTGCTCCAAGGCTGTGGAACTCCAACTCGCAACCCCCGGTGGAGGTTTGTGTGTCCCCAGATCTCTCCTCCTTCCAAAGACAGTGTAAGGGCTGGCTGTTTCATCGGACATTTGGTGAGGAAGAGGGAGTGGGTGGGGGTGGGTGGTGAAGGGGAGGATGGGGTTTATTTGGGGGATATCTGTTTATTGTTTAATGAGATGTTGAGTTTTTTAATCTATATTACTGATGTTTTTATTGTATTTTATATGTTTTATGAAAATTGTAAGCCACCCCAAGATGCGTTAGGTGGGACGGGGTGAGATATAAGCTTTACATAATTAAAAACAAAAAATCATTTACCCTACCCCAGAGGGGAATTGGTCAATGACACCATACTAGACAAACTCTGCTTAGTCTGGCACATGTTGTTTGACTCGGCAGTTGAATGAGCAAGAAACTGTGGCCACATGGTAGTATTGGTGAAAAGTGACATTAAGCCTGCCTTTTGCCCGTGCACCCAACTGATTTACCTTTCCTATTCCAGGGTACTTTTTATTATGACAAGACAATGCCAATTGAGTGTTCCATCTTCTGCGTGGCCTTCAAAAAATTCAGCTTGCTTCTTGACTGGGTGGTCAAACACAGAACACAGTTCTGACATGTCATTCACTATATTGATGACTTCCTGTTCTTGGGCAGGGCTGGTACAGGTGAATGTATGCATCTCCCGCACATGTTTCAGTTGTGGTGCAGAAATTGGGGGTCCCCCTTGCCTCAGAAAAAAATATCAGCCTGGTCGTTTCCTGGACCATTCTGGTGATAGAAGTGGACATTGTCCAGGGGCTATCCTGACTTCCTGGAAACTGGAGGGATGGGCATACATTTTCATTATTATTAATAACTAATACAAAAAAGTCATTATAGTATTAGTTATTACAATAATTAAAACAAATGGGTTAATAACTAAAAAACAAATACATTTTAGTATTAGTTATTAGCTCTGCTCTGACTGGTGCATGCAGGGCTCCATCCTGTCTGTGACTTGCTGTAAACAAGAGTTCAAAGGGGGTCAGAAAGGAGGGCGAACCAAGATTGACTTATTCTCTGTCCAGTCGCATACACTGTAACACAGGAGCCACCCTTTGAATGGTAATTCTTTAGACACGCTGTGTAAGCTTTCTGTATCAATCAGGGAAGGACTCAGGATGGCTTTGGGGGGAGGGCATGGTGAGTTTTCCCTTAACTATTTGCCAAGCTGAGAAACTTTATCAGTGTTAGTTCAGTCTCAGGCAGAAATTGGGGGTCCCCCTTGCCTCAGAAAAAAATATCAGCCTGGTCATTTCCTGGACCATTCTGGTGATAGAAGTGGACACTGTCCAGGGGCTATCCTGACTTCCTAGAAACTGGAGGGATGGGCATACATTTTAGTTATTATTAATAACTAATACACTTACTGGATTCTCTCAGACTCACTTAGACAAATTGACAGTTATAAAAACAGGCCTCTCTGTGGGCATTTTTAGACACATGTTGAAGTTCCGGATGTTTCAATCTTCTGGGTCCACAAGTAAGTTCTGGATTCATTTTTCACACACACACTGCCCTGAGGCAGTTCCTGGATGCATTCTTCAGGGCAAACACTGCCCTGAGGCAGACTAAAGTAGCTGCAGCTGTAAACGTGACAGGTTGCCACGGAAACCAAGTGACCACAGCTGCCTGGAGCAAAGCAGCTTACCAGGAGAACCTTTTACACACAAAAGTTCTGGGAGACGTTTCATGCAGAAGTTCAAAGATCCGGATGTTTCAGATCTGGATGAGTGATTTAGACACACAGAAAGTTCAGGATGTAACCAGGAGAAATGTGTGTCTAAAAACACTCTGTGTCTCATCCCTCATTCCCATTATTCCCACTGTTCATTGTCTTTGTCTGTAATCCTTGTCTGCCTGTCTGTGTAATGTCATTTTTTCTGTATTTTTTTTTGAAGTGTGTTGGCACTGTCTTGTTCACTGAGTGCACTAACTAAAATTTGCTTATTAAATTAGAACCCTTTATCCAATCTTTTTGAAATTTGGTAGGGATGATCCCCTGGGTAAGAGGTCCAATCATTTCAAATTTCATTAAATTGGATGACAAATGAAGTCATTGCAGCCGGAAATCCATTTCCCATTTAAACCAATGGGATGGGAATCACTAAAATAATAATGAATACTAATAGAACAATAACTAATACTAATGAGATTTTAACAGCCAATACTAAAATAAAAATTAATTATTATTTTTTTTCACACCCCTTCTGGCAACAAACTTGATGCATTATGAACCACGTTGGAGGTGTGAATAGCAGCTAGAAAGATCACAGTTAGGAAGCTTCAATCCCGATTGGGCTCATTAAATTTTGCATAATGTTTCATGGTGCCAGTTGGGTTTTCCTGTCCTGGCTCTATGCCAAGGTATCCAGAAACCTCCCTCACCACTATCACATCAGGGTAATGGCTAAAATGAGGGCGAATCTTGGGACATGGTACAAGTTTCTTGCTAATTACAATGGTGTCATCTTCTGCAGGTGAAAGCTGGAGGTAGAGCTCCAGGTCCACTCCAATACCTTGGCTTCGGCATATATTTCAGAGGCAAATGGTGTGCAGTTCCTTTGCCTCGTGAATGAGCTAAATGCGTCATAACCAGGGAACTCACTTTTCTAGAGTTTTTTCCCCATAGTGCTCGCTATCCATCTACACGTATGAAGTGAAGCATTCAGAAATCAGTCAGACTTATTTTGGTGTGACAACCTGATGGTTGTACTTGTAATAAATTTTGTGTCATCAAAATCCACCAGGGTCATGATGCTGGTCCCGAAATCTGTCCTGCAGTGTCTAAAATTTAACATCCTATTGGTAATTAACACTAGCACAGCGGAAGACCTCTCTCACGTCTGGATGGATTGTTTTCACCTTTAGGTGCTGGAAGCCTGTGAGGAGCGAGAGGTCATGCTGCAGGCCATCTGGACTCTTGGATACTAGAATTGTATCAATTTTTTCCAGGTTATTTGGCTGACAGCACAAGGGTGGCTTATGGGAGAGCTTTCTCAGAATTCCAAAAGCTAAGAGCATTCATGGGTTGGGAGTTAGGTTTTCCCATCCCGGAGCTGCATGCATGCACCATTTGCCATGTTTCTGCGCCAAAAAGGCCTGGCACCTGGCACCATTGCCAGCAGACTCTCAGAATTGTCTATTCCAGTAATTTGGTAGTCCAGCCACCCCCAGACAGCAGTTTCTACAATCTCCAGATTGTGAAGAGCTGTTCCTGGGAGCAGAGCAGGAGGGAATACCCCAGAATGCCCATCGCTCCTGCCATGCTAGCCCAAACAATTTTCAAACTTCTCCAAGTCTACTACAATGCTTTCAAGGCCATATTGTTTTAAGCACCCTTTAACTTAGCCTTTTATGGGGCATTCTGAGTCAGTGAGTTAGTGGCAGAGTTCCAAACGTCCCATGATTGCAGGGTCATTGCCATCCAGGATATCAAATTTCAGGGCACTTTCCTCTGGATACTTCTCCAGCACGCTAAGACAGACCAGAGAGGAACTCATCAAGCAGTAACATTGTACCAAGCAAGATCCCCCAAACTGTGCCCTTTCGCAGTAATGCAGAAGTATTTACAGCTCTGTCCCTGGAGCCCAAGTCAATTACTCAGGCACGCCAACAGCATGTGTCTTATCCACTACCAGTTTGTAGCAGTTCTCAGGGAATGCATCCTCATGCTCATCTTTCACCCAAGAGTTAAGGGTCACATTCATTCACACTGTGGTGGGTAATTTTACTTCATCTATAGGATTTCCAGAGTCTCACATTCGCAGTATAGGCAGATGATGATCTGTGGCTTTCTGCTTTAACATTCACAAGCTGACTAGCTAGGTGCTTCTGTAGGTACAGACATGGTTTTAACTGTTGTTTTTGTGTTTGTTTATTCCAGGACTTACTGAAATAAGGCCTCATAAATTGATCTGGATAGTGGGACACAGTTTAGGACCCTGGTCTGCCAAGGCAGCAAGCCAATCCCACCGGAGCACAGAGCTCTGATTTAGTGCTTCATTAGAGTTTGTATGGAAGGCAAGAAAGGGTATGTGGTGTGAACAGCTCATGTCGATATTCCATGCGGAATTTTCAAACCATCATCCTGATGTAATCATAGTTTACTTAAGTGAAAACATCTTGCCTATGGCAGCATGTTTGGAATTAGTGGTTAGAATAGAACATGATTGGTTAGACAATTAATCTTCCCCATACCAGGTTCAATTGGATGCACATGGTAGAGAGGATTGTGTGGCATGATGCCATCTCCCCAGGCAAAGTTGGTAGGTTTAGGAAGATTAACAAAGAAGTGCGAAAACTGATTCTGGCTGATGAGAATGAATGCATAACACATAGTGAGATCTGTTTCTCACAACCTGAATTATATAGAATACATCGGGTCCACCTGTCCAAGCAAGGAGTTCAGATGTACCTCCGGGTTCTTAAGGAAATGAAGGTTCAGATTTTAGGTTAGGGTAGGAGGTGTGGGTGTGAAACCAGCCAAGCATAAGCTGGCAGTTTGTGGTGGCAGGGTCCAGTGAGTTTGTTCATGTTGTTATGCCTATAACAGTTATTGAAAACATCTCTTTAAGAGATGGGACTGTGGGGGGAAGCAAGAGCAGGGGCAGCCAGATTTCACCCAAGGGCCAGGGGGGAAGATTGAACAATTCACCCAAGGACAGGGGCGGTCCCATCTGGGCCAATGCCTCTTCTTCTGCTTCAAGTCACTACAAGTATACGAAGCCTTCAGAATCAGCCTGGCAGCTGGAGTGAAGGTGACCTAGGACAATTCAGTAGATTTAGGGACAGTACTGAGAGAACAGCAGGCTGCCATTTTCAGT
>QEPC01004803.1:575452-644142 GCA_003113815.1 Sphenodon punctatus | reverse complement strand
AGTTTTTGAAATGGACAGGCCCTGGTTAGGGCCTGAATGGCCTGGACCAGAGCCTGTCAATTTCAAAGACCATTCTTCCGCCCCCCCGCCCCCCACCAGAGTGCCTCTCAGCTGTGAAGCACTGTAAGGGGGAAGCATTGTATGTCCTTTGAAACTGACTGAAAGGCATTTGGGGAGGGGGAGTGCTGGCTGACGTTCGAAAGTGACAGGCCCCATTTGGGGCCGCAGCAGCATGGGCCAAAGCCTGTTATTTTCAAATACTGTTCTCCCCACCCCCAAGAGCACCTCTCAGCTGAGAAAGCATCAGCCGGCTTTTGAAACAGACATGCCCAAGCTGAGATCTCTGGGTAACGTTCTCAATTTCAGGCATCGGGCACCCGACCGGCTCTCAGGTAGCCTGTTGGGTGCTCGATGGGGTGTCTGAAAATGTGGGCATTTCCTGCAGGTACTAATTTTAGTAACTGTTGCAACTCTAATCAGAACAACACTTTTTAACAGCTGTTAACTGAGTCAACTTTCAATCTAAATTGCTCAATTTCACTAATTATAAGATAAGACTGATGTAAAAACTTCCCAGTAGAGAATAATTTATATAATGCCATTAATTTGACATAAGGCAATTTTAAACACATCAGCTCACCCCCCTCCAGGAAATCACCCAGGCACCATTGTAAACTGTGGCACCTGTGACTCCTGCAGATTTTGAGACCTGGACTCGTAAGTCCTCTGCTATTGGGGACTTACAAGTCCGGGTCTCAAAACATGCGGGAGTCTCTGGGCACCATTGGGCCGTGTTCACAACTGCGGCAGTGGTGGTGGGAGCAGGAGGAGCCAGGAGCGGCATGGGAAGATGCGTCAACCCCGAGGAGCCGGCTGATGGGAAAAGCACCAGTGTGAACGGGGATCTGCCATGGCTTCCCTCGCACATGTCAGGGCAGGATTTTGCACCCTGACCTGCACAAGGGAAGCTGTGGCAGATCCCCATTTGCACCGGCGCTTTTCCCGTCAGTTGGCTCCTCGGGGTTGCCGCATCTTCCCACGCTGCTCCTGGCCCCTCCCGCTGCTGCCACCACCGCTGCAGTGGTGAATGCAGCCTTATTTACAATGGTGCCTGGGAAACTTTAGGGAGAGGAGTGAGTGAGTATCTAAACCCCCCTCCACAACACGAGTTTGCTAAACCAAGCATTTGAAGTCTGGAAGAAAGCTGGTGTGTCTCAATTTGTGTCCTCATCTAACAAAGATCTGTTCCCAGAGTCTCTAATTGATTAGAAAACCTTTCACACCAAGATTTAAGGTCAAATGTTTTTTCACTCTTGTCTTGCTTAACAAAATTCTGAGTAATATTATGTAAAAGACAGAAACTATTTAAAGTTTTAGGTAAATTACAGAGACTTTGATTTAAATTAGATGAAAGAGATAATGAAGATGATTGAAATATTAAGATCCATTTTACATTGGTGCTCCAACTCTGTCAGGTGTAGGCTACGTTTGTGTGGACTTGTCACCATCCATTACAGAATGTAAGTCATTGCAGGGCTGACTTGACTTCCTTTGATAATAATAAATGCTGTAATTTTAAACTATATAGATATATTATTGTTAGCCCTTAACAGTGGAGTAGAAGCCTTCAGTGACTAAATTTTCAAGTGCAAGGTTTCCATTATGCATAGAGGATCCAAAACAACAAACTTAGTAAATACAACAGCCCAACAACAATTTATTTAACTAATAAGTTGCCAATCAGTATTCTTTCAAAATTAAAAATCCAGCAGTCATCCTTTCACCATAACGAATGCAACTACTCGAGAATTAATAAAGGCCACATTCAAAAAGCTTGGACTTCACAAATACCTTGCTCCTAATTCATTTGGGATCAAATGAAAATATCCTTCCATGAGCTCAATACCTCTAAGGTTGCATACTCAGCTACTGCTGAAGTATACAGACACCTGGGATTGCAGGGAAACTTCAAGTAGCAGCGAGAGAAGGAGATACACTCCTGGGGACAATGGCTGCTAAAACAAACTGAACAGATGTGCCTATGCAGTGGGACAATTAAATACAGTATTACCAAACAGAAATCATTCAAAACAAATACTTAAATAATGCCATTACATTTCTTAATAAACAGTTTCATGGCCATGACGACAACAGCCACCAAATGACCTCCATCTTTTGGCGATCCTTTGGACAGCACCCAAAGACCAATGCTTCCAAGCTCCCAGGGCTTCGGATGTAGTCAATCCTTCAAAAAAATGGCCTCCAAGCACTAGTCCCCTTCCCTACAACCCCTTCAGTCACATGCCACCAAGGTCCTTGGGCTTCTGTTATACCTTGGAATATGCAGCCTACTTGCCTCTTCCTGATAGTCCTCAAGACTCACAGTAGGTGTTGTTGGTTGTGGTTTTTTGCTACTACCCTCTCCCCTTTTTTGGGGGGTTGTAGTCCTAGAGACTCACATTTTAAGGTTAATTGCTGCCAATTTCTACTCATTGGAAGCACTACAAAACCAGTGATATATGTCTGTGTTAGTACAAACTTCCAGTCTGAACATATAATTCAAAGGTCTGGCCTTTAATTTTTTAATACTGTTGCTAAAGAGTTGTGTGAATTACTGTTGTTCCTCATACATTTAGAGCTTTTGTGTTTTCTGACACAAAATTAAAACTAAGACCATATGAACAATTTAACTTGAAATTAATTAACATTAACTATTGTTGCGGTGGCTTGCCTGTCATCACTAGCCCAAGAGTAAATTAGTACAGAAAAAGAAGTCTCATATGAAATACTGTAGTACTTTGAAAAGCCTTTACTGTGGTATTTGACAGCTAAGGGTATTTCTTTTTGGGGATTCCTTGATATCCTTGACTAATCTTATAACTGTAAATAATGAGAACTATGGTATAATAAGTAGGTCTGTTCTAATGTTCTCCTCGAGGATGTTGAGAAGGATTGCCTGATGATTACCTAAGCTATTAACTGGGTTTATCTACATTTCTTTGTACATGTTTTAGGGATGTACACAGTAACTCTCTTTTATTTTTGTTATTACTTTCATTTTCATTATTAAAATGTCACTGGTTTTCTTTATTTCATTAGTGTTTGTTTCGTTTTTGTTTTATTTTTATTTCCATTAGTTTCAATAAGAAACACATTTCCAGCTGTAACTGTTTTTGTTTTTCATCCAATTTGGATGAAACCTAGCATGATTGTACACCCCCCACCCCACCCCCAATGGAGGGAATTATGTGTTCCAAGTTTTGGAAAAATTGGATAAAGGGATCTGATTTTGTAAGCAGTTGGAATTAGTTATTTTATTAAAACATCTGCGTACGCATTCCTGGCTGAAACGTCTTTGCATCCAATCTTATTGGTATGAAACATGGCAACATTATACCCCTCCAAAAGTTTACTATTATTTTTGCCAAGGTTCAGAAGAATTGCATAAAGGGTTCTGATGATATAAGCATTTTACTTCAAATGCATTTCTGGCTGTAACGTTTTTTTATTCCAACCAGTATACATAACATTTGGAACAATTGTATCCTAGACCTTCACAATTATTTCTGTCAAGTATCAGAAAGATCTGATAAAGGACCCCAATGTTATAAGCCTGCACAACATCAGCAGAGAATGAGCCTATGCCAGAGATTGTCTTATGTTTATCACTGTGGTACAAGATGTGTTTGTGATGCCAATTGGCCAGCAGAAATGTCACGCATATACCATTCTGTGCTTTGAACACCACAACCCCTCTCCCTCATTTGGTAAGGGGAATTTGGAAGCATCTACTTAGGAAAGCACCAATAAGCAACTCTCTTATGTCCTTTGTCACAGTCCTGCAGATCATGATGGCAATTAACCAGCCTGGATGTGTGAAACATGTCCTCTGATTGCTGGGATGCTATCCCTCAGTCCTCTGCCTGAAGTCCCAGTTATGTCCCTTCAATGCCCACCTCAGAGCCACCCAGGACAGGTCCTGGAAAGCTAGAAGCATGCAGTAAGAGATACCAATCACATCTCTGTCACAGCCAGAGTGTCTTTGAAATGTCAAGCAAATTGGCCAGAGAAGAGTCTGTCATCTCTGCTGTTTGCCACAGGCTTCAGTCTGGGTGGGCAACCCAGACATGTGGGGGTGTCTGTCAACTTGCAGAGAATACCCTTGCAGGGGGAAGGAGGATGTTGAGCAGCACCCCATATGTGTGGGGATTGGATTTATGTAGCTAGATGTCTGAACTCTTGCAGAGAACTCTAGCATACACAGACAAAATGCCTGTCAGCCAAGTCTGGAAAACACTCTGACCAAAACCAGAACTAATCACTGAAAAAGAGCAGGCCCAAATAATAGCAGCTTATATCTACCCTCTATGTCCACCTTGAAGACTGAAGCCATAACTGATTATTCCTGTAAATCTGGAAGCATGCAGTAATCAGCCAGTGAATGTCAGTCTTTTGAGCTGCTCCCCCTCCCTTCGACAGCCCCCTCCCCCCTGCCATGCCTGTCTCTGAATGGCACTGCATGTGCTATTTACCTGAATAACAAAAGACTTCAAGAGGGAAACTTCAATTACTTATAAATTTGTACCCTTTATCAAATCTTTCTACAGTTTGGCAGAGATGATCCAAAAGGTTTGAGCTACAATCCTGTCAAATGTCATGTAAAACATAGGGAAAGAAAAAATATGAGAGTCAGAAATGCATTTCCAAGTAAATTGCTTATAACATCAGAACTCTTTATCCAATCTTTATGAAATATGGCAAAGATAGTAACCTTGGGGATGGGCAAATTGGATGGAAGACAAAGAAGTTGAAACCAGGAATGTGTATGCAGCTTTTCTTAAAATCACTAATTGGGTATAAAATCGGTTTTCTTTACCCAAACTTTCTGGAATTTGGTACACATAATGGGGGTACAATCTCCTTGAGGATCATTGAAATTGAACACAAAACAAAAAAAGTTATAACTGAAAATTTGTTTTTCGTGTTTTCCTATTAACTCATAATGAAAAGAAATTATTTTGTTCTTTTATTATGTTCTTTAATTTTCATTATTCATTAACGAAAATGAGAGAGCCCCTTTTCATTTTTGTTATAATAATAATTTGTATTAAAATAAGAAAACAAAATGCACACCCCTACATGTTTTGAACATTGTCTAGAAGCTGTGAAACTGAAGGAAGCTGACTTGCTTGATAGTGTAATAATGCTAGAGCACTCCTTGAAATTATATTTGGAAGATCTTGGCACTATAAATAATGGAATATTGTGTCGCATTCAGGAGTACCCTGGATCATATCAGTTATAGAGGCCAAAGTAAATTGTTTTCATGTGTGTTAGGTAAAGTATGAGTATTTTCAGATGTTATGAGATCACAGTCAACCACAGTGAACCACGGTCAATCCCGTGGCAGGGCCAAAGCGCCCTGAACGTCTGTTTCGTGGATGCCAGATGTTCACCACAGTCAATCCCCAGCAGGGGTCAAAATTAACCACGCTTCAGGAGCTCCGGCCCGGACCATCTCTGAAAGCGTGGTCAAAGTTATTCCCACCGGGAAACAAAAAAAAGTAACATCTGAATGGCAACCGCTGGCCGGAATCAAGCAGAACAATTCCCAGTCGGGGATAAAGCACGCAGCGTCGCTTCCAGGCAACGAGCAACAACATGGGCCAGGGAGGGAGATTTAAAGGGCACCTGGCAGCAGGGGGACATAGCAGGATGGAGCGAGGTGGAAGGGAGAGGAGAGAAGAGGGCAAGCAAGCAAGGGAGGAGGAGGAGGAGGTGGTGGAGGCGCAGTGGTCGTGCTGAACATGGAGGCGGTGGGGGGATAACAGCAGCAGCAGCAGGGACAGAGCACCCGGTGCCTTCTGAGTGTTTTGACCGTGGCCCGGGATCGGCATAACTTCTGTTGCGCTAACCCAGGCCATGGTCTGCCAGTCCGATTCCCTGCCGTGGTCCCGCTCCCGTCACATCTGTTTGGGGCCTTTCTTTTCCACGGGGGGTGGTTAGCTGGCTCACCACCACTGGGAATCCACTGTGGTGAATCGGGTGCCCGTAACATCTGAAATCACCCTATGTTTATATTTTCGTAATTAACAGGGAGATCATTTTTGGGGACATTTATGGGGCAAACTCATTATTGCTCCTCCATTCTACAACAAAGATATATGAGAAAAGTCAGCCAGCTGGCGTTCTGTGGCAACTGTTTATCCTGTTGGGAAATATCGTCTCAGCGTTTGCATGCATTTTTTCTATCCATTGACCATAGATTTTAAAGTCAGCAAGGACCACTGAGATTAGGGGGAATTGAAAACTTCCAAGTCACTTGTAAATGCTTTTGAAATTTCAAATTTGAAATCAGACTTTTGAAAAGTTTTACTGAAATTTTGATTTTGGGTAAAATTTTAAATGAGGTGAAAATGGAATCAGAGTTCTAATTATTATTATTATTTTTGGTCAATATTAAAAATTGAAATCAAGTCTCACGTTACAAAATCAAAGGAAGACAAAATGATATAGGAACAGGCTTTGTTTTTCTCAGACTTAGGTAGTTACAGATGAGATAAGACCACTGGAGTCCGTGGTGGCTCCGTGGAGCCCACAAACAACCACCACATGCATTTTCCACATGACAAACCAGACAGACAGACAGGTGTTCCTCCCCGATGTGCCCCCCCATCAAGATGCAGTCACTCCCTGGACTGCTTTAGGCACTCTGCCCAGGACACTATGGTCCTAGTGGGCCTGCATGCATGTGGAGGCTATGCACACCCTAACAGATGGGAGGTGGCCACATGGGCACACATGGCCGCTGCCACCACCCATCAGGAAGGAGGGCAGGCTGTGCTCAGCAGTGCATGAGAGGGGCCATGTGAACCCACGTCTGCACATCATTCTGCCCTCTCCCCATCCCCTCCCCGGCCCAGGCCCCTTTTTGGAGGGCAGACCAGATCCTTCCCAGGGTGAGAGCCCTCACCCAGGCAAGATCAAAGCATGATGGCATGGTGAGCCATCACAATTGAAAATACTCTTAGTGTGCGGCTTGTCAGATGTTACACAGTTACAAATACACTCCCATTGACAACAGAAATTCCCAGCATTAGTAAACCGTTCAACCATCTAAAACCTCAGCATCAAAATGTCAAATCTCATAATTCTACTACTTTTATTGCAAATAAATTTTTTTATGTGATTGGTTAATTACATTTATAAGGTCATGCAGGTTACAGATTTTAAAAATATGTTTTCTTGGTATATTGGGGGGGATTCTCTCTTTGGAACAGGTCCATGGCTAGATGTAGATAGGAAAGCTGTGAACAGTGATGCAGAAATGTTCACTAGATATTTCTGCTATGTAATTGGCAAGAAGCAGGAGGATGTATCCTTCCTATCTTGCATTTTGGGTGTAAATGAAATTTTACAGTAATGCATAGCTTAAGAGAATGTGAAACACCATCTGCTAAAAATTAAATACATAAATCAACAGACCCAGATAACTTACACTGGAAGAATGCTCAAGGCCTGTGGAGCATTCCAAATTGCTAGTTGCAATTTTTAACAGACCTTGGAATCTCGAGGAAATTCCACAGGACTGGAGGAAAGCAAATGTAGTGGCAGTATTTAGAAAAGGTAAGAAGACTGAACCCAGTGATCACAGGAAGAATAATGGAACAGTTAATTCAGGACACCACACAATAATTTACTCCTGTGAGGTTTGTGTCAGTGAAGCACTTGAGAGTAGAGCCCGGCTATCCAATCAACAAAGGATTATAGACCAAAAGTACAATTAATACTAGTCAACAAGATTGTCATTATGCCTCTGTCAAAGCACCATTTGGGCTGAGGAGCAATGTAGCTCTTGCCCTTAACCTTTGGATGAATCCCCACCTTCTGGTCCCAACAGAAACCTTGGACCTGTTCAGTGCTGCTGCTGCTGTTATAGTGAGACTGTCCCAGGACTCCTGGGACTGCCCCAAAACTGGGGTGTCTTTTCCACGGTTGCACCAGCAGACTGAATGCCCCTGAAACCCCCCTGGCTGGCCTCACTCCTCTCTCCCCTTTGGTAGTGACACCTGCTTGGAGGGGAGGGGCTGGGGCAGCACTGACTGGAGCACACCAGACAGCCTTTCCCAGCGGCACCGTCCAGCTCCCCTGACCCCATTTGGATCCAGCACACAGTGAGAGATGGGGCCTCCCTCATCAGGTCAGCGCCAGGGATCAGAGCAGGATAAGCCTCCGCTAGTGGCTATCCATCATCCTGGAACTGAGCCAGACTGAGGGGTGGCCACACCCAGCCGACTGAGACCAGATGCTACGGTGCTTACAGTTGGGATCAGACCTGCAGCAGGGAAATGAACGTGGCGGCTGGAGGAGCCAGAGCTGCTGCTATTGCTGCAGGGTCAGGAAACTGTAAACAGCCCTCCCAACCAAGAAGTGTGTACAGCAGCCTGGCCTCAGTCAAGGAACATCTGCAAACTACCTGCCAAGCTTGGGAGCATGCATTGCCTCCTCCAAGGGGCTCCTCCTGCCAGAAGTGCAGCACGGCAATAGCCCCAAAGCAAGGAAGACCAGATAAGATGCAGTCTCATCAGAAGAGTGTGCACTGCAGCCCCAGATCAAGGAAGTATCTGCAAACTCCAACCAGGGGATAGAAACATACAGGGGTGCATATGCGCTGCAGTTTCGGGGAGACCAAGCTGTCCCGGAGCCTCCCTGGCCCTGCTGGGGGGGGCTCTGCACAACTCAGCTCAGGTCAGTCAGACCCCAGGAGCCTGCTCGGGTGGGTCTGGGCAGGTATAAATGTGAGGTCATGAGTGACCTGTCCCAGTGTGAACCAGGGACACACTGCTTCATGGGGCTGGCTGCCAGTGAGGCATTAGGTGAGGTGTGACAGGGGAAGGGAAAGGACATTGGTCCATGCTGAATAAGGGGTTAATGGGGCCCCTTTCCCTGCACAGCTGCTGAATGGAGTGGAGTGGAGAATAATCTCTAGAACTGAGTAGACTGGCTGGGACAGAGTCCACCCTATGGACCTTCAAATGTCCCTCAGGGGCACCCTCAATGACCCTCAAAAGGAAAGTATGTCCCCTCCAAAATACTATGCTTGAGTTGGTCACCCAAAGCTAGGCCCTGATGACAGGACTAAGGGTGTTTTTAGATAAGCAGGAGGAATTCACAAGTTCAAAAAATGCCTGCGGTCTTCCCAGACATGAAAGATAGGGGGTGTGCTTTTAAATAAACAACCCGTTCACATGACAATGATGGAGAGGAGGGGGGCCCAGAGCATCAGTGTCACACACTTTCCTGAGCTGGCCTGACAAACAGCTGATGGGGGCAGCGGACCCAGAGAGTAGTGTGCACCCTCTCCCTGGTTGCCCTGACATGTTTGTCGTACAGGCAGAGAGAGTATGAGCTGCTCTGGGCCCCTGCCTCCATCAGCTGTTTGTAGGAAGAAATGGGGGAAAGTGTGCAATGCTCCAAGCCCCCTCCCTCATCAGCTGTTTGTCGGGGCAGCCAGAGAGAGTGTGCAATGCTCCAGGCACCCTCCCTCATCAGCTGTTTATCAGGGGAGCAGGGGAGACTCTGAAGTTTAAAATGAAGATTAGTAAAACCTCACATCTAAAGGTTTTAATAATCTGGCAGTTTTCATGGATAGCTCGCAGGAGAATCATTCAAACCAGTAGGTCATTTGCATATTTAGCAGCAATCTCACAAGTCTGCTGCGTCTCATCTAAAAATGTCCTAAGTTCCAAACCTGATCTCACTCCACCAGGGCCAGGCCTATCCAATAGGTCCATTGTCACTGCTGCCATTCTGGCAGCGCCACGGCTGAAACAGCAGTAGCAGCAGCAGCAGCAAGGATGAGTTCTGTTGGGGAAGTTTGACACACTGGGCTGGGGCACTGGTCATCTCAGCTGCTGGTTGGCAGCACCATTGTTAGTCAACATGGTTTCTTTAATAGAAAATGGTCCTTTTAAAATTACTTTGCTTTCTTTCTTTAACAGGATTTGCAACAAAACTTTGTGTTACCAACAATTGGAGATCCTGAGATTTGCAGAATGGGGTCCTGATCTGTGGCTACAAAATATAGGCAGTCTGGCAATACACCTAATTAATTAACATAAATACATAGTCGCCTCTGGACTGCAGAGATACAGTCTAGTTTTATTTTCATGACAAGTTATTCAAGTGTTGACAAACTGCAGAAAAGTGTAAGAGGGAAATATCTTCAGGTATCGCTGATATGGTGTGTGTGTGTGTGTGTGTGTGTGTGTGTGTGTGTGTGTGCTAGACAGTGGTTTATCTCCTGTATCCAGTTTTGGCATTGTCAATTCCCAATTTGTTGTCAGTTTGCTACTGACCATAGCCCCTAGGACCCTATCTAAATTCTGTGTGTGCACCTCAGAAGCATGCATGGACCAAAGCTGCAACTGATTATTAATTAATTTATTATTATTATTTTATTAGCAAGTATTTATATAGTGACAGCAATGTACTTGGTGCTTTACAAAGTAATGGAATAGACACAGTCCCTGCCCAAGGGCTTACAATCCGAGAGGGGAGAGGAAGAGATGAAGGAAGGGAAACAGAGGGAGAGGCAAGAAGTGTAACATTCACAAAGATGCGAGGTCCCATGTGCACATGCTTGGTTCGGTTACATCGAGAATGATATCTGGCTGGTCCGTGTGGTGAGGATAGGGGTACACAGACCTCAGGTAGCAGATTGTACTAGACGGAAAGTATCAGCAGGAGTTAGGTGAGGGGAGCGAGGTGTCGGGGAGGGCAGAGCGGAAGAGGTGGGTCTTAAGGAGGGATATGAAGGTATAAAGGGAGGGGGAGAGGAAGATGTGGGCAGGGAGGGAGTTCCAGGCATGGGGGGTAGCTATGGAGAAGGGACGAAGGCAGTTAGGGGAGCAGGGGAGGTGTGGGAGGGTGAGAGAGGGGACAGAGGAGGAGCAGAGTTCACGGACTGAAGTACGGAGGCAAATTACCACAGAAAGGTGGGGGGAGAAAGATTGTGAAGAACTGTATAGGTGAAAACTAGGGGCGCATTCAGATGTGCATTTAAATCGCACAGCAGCTGCGGTGGCATCGTGCGATTTAAAGCAACGCGCACTTCCGGGTTGGTGTGAATGCACCAATTCAGTGTAACGCAAGCTGTTGGAGTGCGGTTTTCAAAGCTGCTTGTAGCAGCTTTGAAAACCGCACTCCAACAGTTCACATTACACTGAAATGTGCGCACTTGGTGCATTCACACCAACCCGGAAGTGCGCGTTGCTTTAAATCGCACTATGCCGCTGCCGCTGCTGTGCAATTTAAATGCACATCTGAATGCAGCCTAGGAGCTTGTGCAGGATTCTTTCAGGAAGGGGGAGCCAGTGAAGAGAGGAGAGATGGAGCTGCACATGGTTGAAGCAGTAGGCAATGTGGATGACCCTGGGAGCAGAGTTTTGGATGGAGATAAGGAAGAAAGGTGAGAGCGGGGGAGGCCAGTGAGAAGGAGGTTGCAGTAATTGAGGCAAGAGATGACCAGGGCGTGAACAAGGGTTTTGGCAGAGGAGACAGAGAGAAAAGGGCAAATCCTAGCAATGTTATGGAGGAAGAAGCGACAGGATTTGGCAACAGAGTCAATGCATTTATTTATTTATTTATTTATTTATTTTTCAATTTAATACCCCACCCCTCCTGTCATTAGGCAGCCCGGGGCGGCTTACAATATAAAAACACAAATAAAATTCAATTTAAAACATTTTTTAAAACTGCCAAATGGAGGGTGACATTTAACAGCAGCACCACCACCACCCAGCCCCAGCCCCCCTTCCACCCTTCTCCCCCACCAAACACCTGGTGGAACAGCCAGGTCTTACAACTTTTCTGAAAAGTGGGGAGGTTCGGGACCAGCTGCACCCCCGCCGGAAGGGAGTTCCATAGCCGTGGCGCGGCCACTGAGAATGCCCTCTCCTGCATGGCCCCCTGGAAGACTCAGGGGAACTCGAGTAGGACACCCCCACATGACCCACAGGTAGGCAGGACCTAGACCTTTTAGAGCTTTATAGGTCAAAACCAACACCTTGAAGCGGACCCGGAACGCTATTGGCAGTCAGTGCAGAGCACAGAGCACTGATTTTATGTGCTCCCGGTAGCCCAATCCCACCAAGAGATGGGCCTCCAAATTCCACGCTAGCTACAGCCTCTGAGCCGTTGTCATGGCCCCATGTAAAGCGCATTACCATAATCTAGTCTACAGGTGATGAAAGCATGGATGAGGGTGACCAGGTCAGAGTCTGAAACATACAGCCAAAGCTGCCACACCAGATGTAATTGGTGAAAGGCACTCCTCGCCAGAGCCTCCACCTGGGCATCCAGGCAGAGTTGCATGTCGAGGAGCACCCCCAGACTCCACACCTGGGGGAACCAACGTGGGAAAGATCCTGTCCATAATGTGGGCCATTACCCCTGTCGCCGTACCCACCAGCATCTCCTCCATCTTGTCAAGGTTCAACCTCAGTCGGTTGGCCCTCATCCAGTCACCCACAGCTGTCAGACACCAGGTAAGCACCGAGACTGCAGGGCCTGGGTCTGTTGTAAAGGAGAGGTACAGCTGGGTGTCATATGCATATTGATGACACCACATGCTGAACCTCCTAATCACCTCACCAAGTGGCTGCATATACACATTGAACAGGAGAGGGGACAAGACAGAACCCTGAAGGACCCCACATGTGAGGTCTCGATACGATGAAAAACATTATCCGAGTACCATTCGCTGAGTTCTTCCTGCTAGGAATGAGCAGAACCATTAAAGAACAGTCCCGCCCACTCCTGCACAGTACGGCAGGCATATCACCAACATTTCATGGTGAACGGTATCAAACACAGCTGAAAGATCTAACAACATCAACAGAGTCGACTGATCCCAGTCTAATTCTCAGCACAGGTCATCCACCAAGGCCACGAGGGCAGTCTCGGTGCCATATCCCAGATGAAATCCCAACTGGGAGGGATCAAGAAAACGGATGCACTCCAGATGTCCCTGCAGCTACTGGGCTACTACCCGTTCAATAACTTTCCCTAAAAAGGGAAGGTTAGAGACAGGTCAATAGCTGGCAAAGGAGTCAATGTCAAGTGATGGTTTCTTGAGCAGAGGCCGCACCACTGCCTGCTGGAGGCAGCATGGCACTCTGCCCTCCCGAAGGGAGGCACTGACCACCCCCACCAGCAACAGCCCCATTGTCTCCCTGCAAGATTTCACTAGCCAGAATGGGCATGGGTCTAACTCAAAAGAAAAGGAGTTCAGTTTTAGCCATGTTGAGTCTGAGTTGAAGTTGAGACATCCAGGTAGTGATATCAGAGAGACAGCTGGTGAGGTGAGCTTGAACAGATGAAGAGAGGGAATAGAGAGATAGAGTTGAGTGTCATCAGTGTAAAGGTGATATTGGAAGCCATGGGAGGCAATGAGTTTGCCTAGGGACAGGGTGTAGACAGAGAAGAGGAGAGGGCCAAGGACAGAGCCTTGGGGACACCAACCAAGAGGGGAAGGGAGGAAGAGGCGGACCTGGCAAGAGACACATTGAAGGAGCGGTCAGAGAGTTAGGAGGAGAACCAGTTGAGGATGGAGCCACGGAAGCCAAGGGAGTGAACTGAGTCCAGCAAGAGTGAGTGGTCAACAGTATCGAAGGCAGCAGAGAGGTCAAGGAGGACAAGGATGGAGTAGAGGCAATTAGATTTAGCCACAAGAATATCATTGGTGATCTTAGCGAAAGCAGTTTCAGTAGAGTAAATAGGTGGAAGCCAGATTGGAGGGGGTCAAGGGATGCGTTGGCGGAGAGGAAGTTGAGGCAGAGGGAGTAGACAATACGTTCAAGAAACTTGGATGCAAAAGGAAGGCATGAGGATGGTAGCTAGAAGGGTCAGAGGTGTCAAGAGTGGACTTTTGAGGATAGGAGAGACAGTGGCATGCTTGAAGCCGGAGGGGAAGGAGCCAGTAGAGAGGGAGAGGTTGATGATGTGCAGGAGGGAAGAGGCAACATTGGAAGCAATTGAGGTCAGGAAGCGTGAGTGGAAGGGGGCAAGTGGAAGGGTCAGAGGAGGAGAGCAGGGAGGAGACTTCCTCAAGGGAGGTGAGAGGGAAGGAGGGGGAGGAGGGAGAGGGGAGGGAGTAGGAAGAGAAGAGGAGTGAGAAGCGATGTCGAGGAGGATCATGTCTATCTTGGAGGTGAAGAAGGAAGCAAGATCCTGAGCAGAAAGGGAAGAGGGAAGAGCAGGACAGGGGGGCTCGAGGAGGCAGTCGAAGGTGGATAACAGGTGGTGAGGGTTTTGAGAACAGGACTTGATGCAGCAGGCATAGTAATGATGTCTAGCGATAGTGATAACAGAAGTAAGGGAGGAGAGATAGAATTTGAAGAGAAGGAAGTCAGCATGAGAGTGGGATTTGCAGCAGGGGCATTCAACAGCACGGGTGCAGGAGTGGAGGTGGTGGATACTGGGGGTGAGCCAAGGATGGGGTTGTGGGAGCGGGTGGTGCAGGAGGGAAGGGGGGCAAGGGAGTCAAGGGTGGAGGAGAGAGAGGCATTGAAAACAGAGACAGCAGAGTCAGGGGGGAGGAGGAGGAGACTGAGTGGAGAAGGGGGGAGAGAGAGGAGGCAAAGTCCAGGGGGTTAATGGCCTGCAGGTCACAGAAGGGGTGTGGAGACAGGTAGGAGGAGGGGGGTCAGTGGGAGACATTGAAAGATGCAAGGAAGTGGTAAGAGATGGGATGAGTATCGAATGACAGATCAGAGAGCGAGCAGTTCCTAAAGATGAGGTCAAGAGAATGGCCGTTAGCATGGGTGAGGGAGTTGGTTCAAAGGTGGAGGTTGTAGAAGGAGGCTAGTGAGAGGAAGCGAGAGATGGAGGGTTGGAAAGGGACATCAACGTGAATGTTGAAGTCACCGTGAAAAGAAATAAAAGGGGTTCTCTGCACCCTGGTGAAGCAGGTCCCTTTCAATTCCCGGGATCAAGTGGAAATACTACTGTGTTTGAGAGGGTGGGAAATTACTCCTCTTCTTTTTCTAGTAATGACTCTTTTGTTCAATCAAATAGGCATTTATTCAATAACAGCAGAACAATTAGCATACCAATTATTAAGGAGACACTTGCAGTCCATGTTATGATCCCTCACCTTACTCTGACTACTTAAAATACATACAAAAGCATATATTCTTAAGTGATCAGAGGTCAACAGTCTGGTTCCAGAAGGAAGGCAGGAAGGGGGTCCAACAATGCTGAGAGAGAGAGCGCCTAACTGTGGCACATTGCAGGACTTCCTAAGGAGAAGTCCCAGAGAGGGCCAAACCACCGAAGTTCATCGGCGCCCTGATAAGGGCTAGCGACCGAGTACCGTGAAGGGCAGAGAACTGATCCAGAGACTGGCCTTATATACAAGTTTCCCTTATTACTTATCCATGTTAAGGGGCTGTCTGCCTCTTACTCCAGAATGTTCCCCCTTATGGCTATCCATGATTGGGGTCCTTCTGCTTGGTCATTGGTGTGGGGGTTTGCCCTGACAGATAGGGTCTGATCCACCCCTCCCTCTGGAGGGGGGGGGCTGACTCTTTGGCCCTGGGTCGCCCACACCCTTCTTGGAGGCATCTGGTTGTCTGATAAGGCCATCTTCTCTTGCTCATATAGTTTAACTCTGTTATCAGTTTCTGACCTTCCTTTTGTCCCTCAATGTTCCTGCGAGTTATAAACCATTCAGTTTTGTTTGGGAACACGGGGTTTCTGTTCTCTATCAGACACATTGCTTCCTCTGACCAATTTTGACTATCTTTCCTACTAACACTTTCTGTTCTTTTGAATCAATGAATTAACACATGTACTAAATAATGTCTTACCTAATTTCTAACATTCTACATAGTCCTAAATAACAGCTACAATGGCCTCCACAAAAGTTACATTCAAAGTGTTACATACTCATAAATCCAGTGTATACGTTTGGTTACATTTCACAAAGAGTGAGTTACAATAGCATTCAATGTCTATTCTGGCACATTTGTGTCAGAAGAAGCACTTCTGATTTGGTTACACTGTAGCAAGGAGTTTAGTATTTCTGTTTTTATTTAATTTTTATTTATTTAATAAATTTATACCCCGCCCCTCCTGCCATGCAGCCCAGGGCGGCTTCCAACAATTTAAAAATACAATAAAAACCATTTAAAACACTCATAATAATAATAATACTATTAAAATATTAAGACAGGGCTAAAGTCATACATATAATAAACAGTATAAAATAAACAATAGGTGGGGGAGCCAGATGCCTCACCCTACCCTCCCTCCCTCCCAAAGGCCTGGGTGAACAGCCAGGTTTTGCAACACCGCCTGAATGTCAACAGGCTAGGGGCCAGGAGAGCTTCCTCCGGAAGGGAGTTCCAAAGGCACGGCCCAGCCACCGAGAATGCCCTCTCCATTGTGGCCCTCCGCTTAACACGGCCCAGGCCATATCATAACAACCGTGGATGAGAGTGGGGGTATCGTCCGAGAGGAAGAAAAGTGAATCAGGGCTCGAAGTCAGGGAGAAAGGAATAGAGAGAGCTAGGGGGGGCGGTAGATGACAGCAATGTGGAGATGGAGGGGGGAGTAGAGGTGTACAGAGTGAGCCTCAAAGGAAGGGAAGGAGAGAGAGGGGGGAGGAGAGGAGAAAGCGGTTGGAAAATTCCCCACCTCCCAACCCTGTCACAACCAAAGTTGGACTGAAGTGACTGTCACAATTGTGGCAGGGTCAGACCTTTTCACAGGCTCCTTTGCACATGCACACTGCATGCACATGTGGAAATGCAGCTTTGGTTCATGCGCACGCTCAAGGCACATGTCCTGGACCTTGGATCAGGGCACGTGGGTGTAATCCTGACTCCAAGTCAATAGAAAATAAGTCATTGTATTCAATGGAGTCAAGACTGCACCGCCTAAGACCTTTCCTGATTCACTCTTTTCTTGTCAGGTTACATACAATATATCAGTATTAATCACAAAATTCATAGTAAAACAAAAAAAGTACTTAGTCAAGTTAGTCAGGGAATGATGAATTCTCTCACTTTTGGTGTTTGGGAGTGAATAGCAAGAATTGGATCACTCCATTATGACCTGTTGTGCACTTCTTGGAAACAAGTAAAGCTGGCTGCTTTTTGAGGCAGGAGAGTGGGTAGGATGGGTCATTGGTTTGACTCAATATGGCACTTCTTATGCTCTTTGTAGGGAGAATACAGTCCTATGCTTCTAGACAGTTAATTGTTGCTCATAAAAAGAGAGGGAAATAAATCAATGGCTAGAATACTGTTTGAGGCATACTGTTGAACATGTGAGTCACCCCCAACTCAATAAGGCATGTAAAAAATGTAGACTCCCATTTTAGAACTATATAGTAATTCTCCAAGAATATCTTCATTCTGGTACAGTATATTTTACCACGATGGACAATATTAAATAGAATTAATTAAGTAGCTCAAAGGCAGATGCTCTGAATTTCAGAATCACCCAAATACCTCAGCTACCTTTGCCTTCAGCTGCATTTGTGGGTGATGATGTTCACTTCTGAAAATTGTACCCAGTTATGTGATGTAGATTCTACTTATTCAATTCAATTTCAATTTATTGTTTAGCCTTAGGCCATCACAGTACATATAACAATCAAGACAAAACAAACAGACAAGCAAGCAAGCAAGTAAACAACATTTTAAAACTGAATACTTCAAACCAATAAAACAAGTATTATTTACATACCATTAATGTCATAATACCCCATATAATTTCCCTCCCCCGATTGCTTACATGAATATACAGAAAAAACCAGCCTTTCTGCTCCACTAACTAAATTAAAATAATAATTTAAACATTTTGTTGCTTAATAGTATAAACACAAAACAAAAACTGTGCCACTTTTTCAGTTGTCCCTCTAGCAGTATCTCCCAGGAGCATAGTCACCATAACCTCCTGAGGTCTGCCTAGCCTTTCCACCACCACTGGCCATAATAATTTTCCACGAAAATCTTCATAAAAAGGGCAATCAAGTAAAATGTGACCCACTGTCTCGATCTGATTTAAGGAACAATGGCAGAGACGCTGCGCCAAGGGAACACCTTGATATCTCCCCTGCGTCAATGCCGAAGGGAAATAATTAGCTCTAGCCAAAAAGAAGAGTCTTCTCTTAAATGACGAGAGGCTATAATCTAAATATGCCTTGGGTTGATCCGTCTCCCTGAACAGACCTGTATGTGACCCAAGGGCCTTACTTACGCCAAGCTCAGCCCCTCTTTCCTGGCAGCCTATATCTGCCAACCTCTGTAACACCAATTTCCTTGCTGTTTTATAACCCAACGGGGCAAGAGCTGCCGGAGAAAATCCCAGCTGACTCAGCTTTACCTCAGTACGTTGGACCCATATATTTGGGGTTGAATCTCCAATTACCAAATTCGTAAGAGGGGCAGTACAACCGAAAAATAGCTTTAGCCAATAAGTTAAAACTCCCCTCCAAATCCGTTCTTCCAATGACACCATACCACATTCTGAATACAAGATCAGACTGCTGATGCCAGGCGGAGCCGACAGCAACGATCGTACAAACGCTGCTTGTATACGTTCCAAGATCTTGATTTTATTTAATGCCCACAATGGAGCCCCATACAGCAGTTGAGAAATACATTTTAGAAGAAAAACTTTAATAGCAGGAAGAACCAAACTCCCTCCCCTTGAACGGAAGAACCCCAGCAGAGATTTCATCAATTGCCTGGCCCGAGAACAAACATATAAAGTCTGAGCTGACCATGATCCCCTATAGTGAAAGAGGAGGCCCAAATATTTATACACCCGGACTTGTTCTAATTCCTTAGTGTCTATCAGCCACCTATACTTTTTAAATTTCTTGGAGAATACCATTACTTTAGTTTTTACGTAATTTATTTCAACCAAATTCCTGCTACAGTAGCTCCCAAAATGTTCCAATGCACGCCTTAACCCCACTTGCGTACGAGACACAAGCAGCGTATCATCTGCATACAAAAGGCACGAAATATGCACCTGCCCTACTCTAGGAGTATGGCATCTCTCCACTGGGAACTCATTAATCAGATCATTTAAGTATAAGTTAAACAGAGTGGGAGCCAGGACACACCCCTGTTTAACCCCCCTCTGAGTCATGATCTTATTTGATAAGGCCCCCTTATGATTCAGCCTAACCCTTATGGAAGTGCCTGTATATAATTGCATAATTAAACGTAACAGACGGCTATCCATATATTCTACTTATCTGAAGGGAAGATAAACTCATATAATTGAAGGCAAAACTGAATGTGAGCATTTAAAATTAGAGCACAAGATTACCTGGAAAAATCTCTGTCAGCAGCAGTCATAGAGATAGGCTCCAAAGGTTTACTTTACTTAGGTCATTTTCACACAGATGCCCCACCCTTGCACATGTGAGTGGGTGGGTGCCCATGTAAATACCGCGGTGAGTGCGGGGCGGTGCCCACGGGAATGTTGTGGGTGGTGGGTGAGGGTGTGTGCATGTTCCTAAGTTCTACGCACCTCAAACCATCACCCATTACCCATGCACAGAGCAACGGGTGCCAATGCCCATTGCTCCGTGTGTGGAGATGGGTGGGAGTCCGTGGGAACGCATCCCCACGCACCGCCCACCCACCGCGGCACCCACCCATTCCCCCTGCACTGCCAGCCCATTTGAAAAGGGCCAAAGATGTTTTTATTTTATTTTTAAAAGAAAGAAAAAAAGAGATAATGGAAAACATGAAATAATTAGATATATTTGAAATGGATTGTTATAGTTTGGAAGCAGCCATTCACTGGATTTTTTCACTATCTTGGAAGAAGTCATGTAAAAGTAAGCCAATTCATATAATTTTTAAAGCACAGCCGGAAAAGCATTGCCTTGCACGTTTTCCCTGTTCCCATCCCAAATGCTTGGTATCTGGGAATTTGAGGTGCTTGTGAGATGTTAAACTCAATTTTAAAAAAAATATGTAATAACCAGGGACAAAAATGTCATTTTCTATAAAATGGCTAAAATCCAATTTTGGTTCTTCTGGTTGGTATGTTTCTGTGACCAATGACCGAGTTATGTAGTTTCGATAGTAGTTTTAAATTAAAGTAACCATAGGCCTCAGAGAAACGGTAAAGGAATAAATACAGCAGTGGATCCAGGAGGGCTGTTGATGGGAAGGGGGATAAAGTCAGTAGCTGGTATAGTGACAGTATACAAAATAAATTTTCCATTAAATGGGGAAATTAATGCATTATTGAGACTGTACTTAAAAACATCTCTTAAATTATTAAATCAAGGAATTAATACATTGTATATATGTGTATATGAATATTAATATTTAAAATCAGATTGTTTTAATTGGCCTCATATTATTTTGAATTAACTACTGTAGAAAATTGCATTCTGGGTTGAATGACACTGAGGAAGCCACAAGAAGGACCTAAAATGAAGAAGGACTGGGGATATTTTCAGAAGTGACGCTACCACGCTTAGCCACACTTTACCACCCTTAACCCCACCCCGGGGTCATACTCACCATTTCTGTTTGGTGGCCGCTAGATGTTCACCATGCTTTGCCCCAAACTGTGGTAGCAGTTGTGATCTCAGAAAATCATGAGGAACAGCCAGTGGTAAGTGTTACCACGGTTCATGGCAAAGTATGGTAAGGTGCACTGTCATGTCTATTCTGGGTAGAAGCCTACCCCAGGGAGGGGTGGTTACCATTACCCCAGATTGGGTCTAAGCATAGTAGTGTCACTTCTGAAAATACACTGGGTGGAATGATGGGAAGGACGCCTGTGAGAGTGAGTGAAGTGGTCGTAAGGTGGGTGGAATGACAAGGAATAGGCCCCAGGGAGCACCTGGAATGAAAGGGAGTGACTGGGATGACAAAGAGAAGGCCATTGGGAGTGGCCAGAATGAAATGTAGACTGGGTGGGATGACAGGGAGCAGGCCTCTGGGAGTGGGTGGAAAGTCAAAGAGGACACCCCACACACAACTGGAATGACTGGGGATTGGATGGAACAAGGAGGCTTCTGTGAGCAGTTGGAATGGTGAGGGACTGAGTAGAATGACAAAAAGAAGGCCAATGGCAGCAGCTAGGATGATGAGGGCTGGATGGAATGACTGGAAGGAAGTAACTGGGACTTGGTGGTACGCCAAGGAATATTGTGAAGCGACAGGGAGGAAACTTTGGCTGTCTTTAGACATAACATCAACAGGTGTCTGAATGTGTGCTTTGTCCTTGATGTGAACACCAGTTTGGCCCTGTGTTCACCATATGGTGCTGCTTAGACACACAGCTCAGCTTTTCTTGTATGTGCTACTGCATTCCTTGGCTCACCTTAGAACTCTCTCCACCCTCAGAGTTCTAAGAACTGTCAGCTGTGCTCACAATACACTTTATTTCAAAAATCAACTGAGTTGCTGATGAGGGCGGAAGCCGAACCATTCAGCTAATCAATAAATCTCCATTTACAGTAATTTTCTCTTTATAATTCCTATATATTGTTTATGAATGGCAGCATCCTACTAGGATCTGGAGCCTCCTTTAGTGTATCGCTGTTTTTTTGTTTACCACATCAGTGTGCGTGTGTTTTTAGATAGATAGATGAGAATATCTAGTGCAAACACCAGCAGCTTCTGCAAACACGCCCTGACAAGCAAGAGAGCTAACAGAGAGTGAAGCAGCCGAGTCCTACAATATAGAGGGTTGCAGTGCCCTCCCCCAGAGCCCTCCTCATTGGTTCTGGGAGGCAGAGACATTGAGGAATCACAGAGTGCCATTCAACTGCTGGGATCTGCTTGCGCTGCTCATTGGCCAGCGATAAATCCATGAGGTCCTTCCCCTCCCAGTTCAAGAGTTCAACACTATTTCTGGCTCCGAGATGTCTGTTCCCTCCAAAAAACACCTGCCAGTCTGCCAGGCAATAACAAAATCAATAATGACTTTTTTTATCGTTATTGATTTCGTTATTATTTTTTGTCATTTTCATTATTGCAATAACAAAAACAACAATTTTCACTTTTCTTATTCCTATAACGAAAACAACATGCACACCCCTAAATTTTAAGTTGGGTACATATTGAAATTAATAACATGGAATGCCCATTGGAAGGAATGGAGGCAATAGTAATGCCAATTTGGAAATAAATCCTATTGTCATTGGCAGATCCCATTAAGTGGCTGTAAAAGAATACAAGACAGTTTCATCTTTGAGAGAGGGGGCAAGAGGGTGTGAATAATAAGGAAGGCACCATGGAGAGTGAGTGGAATGGGTGGAATGACAGGGTGGGATAGAGATAGCAAGGGACTGAGGGAATGACAGAATGAATGTCATGACAAGCAGGTAGAATAAAAATGGACTGAGTGAAATAAGTGATTCAGAAGCGTGATGGGCAGGCCCAGAGTTAGGGGCAGGCCCCCTAGACCCGGGCCTTGGGTGGCATTATCTGGGGGGCGGCAATCCTGGCACCAGTGTCAGTGGGGGGTTTTTCTCCCTGCACAGCTGGAGGCTTCTGCCTGCAGTTGAAGCCTGCTGCCTGGGTCCCCATTACTCACCTACCTCTGCCGCCTTCTAGTAGTGCTACAGCAGTGGGACTGGACTGGGAGATAAAGTTGTTTATTTACAAACAACCCCTCCCTTGTGAGTGATCAGAAGGTTGTTGCCTTGTAAAGAAGGTTCTTTGAGATGGCTCCCAACATTCTCATACTGGGTTGTTCATGGTAAGCGCACCATATTCAAATAATAGACCATGCGATGGTCTCGAGCTCTTTTAGTATAAAAAGCTCTCTCAGAATGACAGTTTCTTACAACCCTTTCTAGGAATATAAAAAAAAAATTCCATGCGACACTTGAAGGATGGGTGTTGTGAGAATGTTTGGAGCCATCTCAAAGAACCCTGTTTACAAGGCAGCAACTTTCTGTTCTTCTTTGAATGGCTCCTCACAGGCCCTTTTTACATGGCTCTGCCGGGTGGGGGGGTCCATGGGCATTCCGTTGTGTTGGCAGGGGGTGCAAATGCCCGCACATGTATCCCCACTCACCCCCCACTCATCCGCACCCATGGAGCAACCACGGCTTTCCCTGGTTGCTCCGTGCGTGGGGATGAGTGTGGGGGTGAGTGGGTATGCGTGTTGGGCAGGCGCTTACACACATCCCCAATCACCGCGGGCATGCACACCGCATCATTCACGTGGGACTCCCCCACAATGAACATGCAGCTTGGGGGCAGCAGCTTGAGAAGGACCTAGGGGCACAAAATTCCTAAGTCTGGTCCTGGTGATGGGACACCATAGGGAGCAATCCTATCATCCACCCAGTTCCTATAGCTGCCTCCCCATCATTCCACTCCCTATTGCCTCCCACTCTGTTATTCCACCTCCTCTCCTGTTTCTTTTTTTTTTTTCATTCCGCACATACTCAGACACCCTTACTCCTGTTCCCTATCAGAGATACAATTCATTGTATTTTCTAGAACTCTTGGATTGTCTGTGAGAAGAGCCGGTCTAGTGAGTTGTGGGAGGTTGGGAGCCAGGACTCCTGAGTTCTCTGTTACAAGGTTGGGCAGGACTGGCCTTAGAAATTGTGGGGCCCAGGGCAAAGACAAAATGTGGGGCCCCTCAGCCCCACCTAATATCTATGGCTCCACCCACTGTCCCATGACCCCACCCACTTTTCATGGCTCTGCCCACTTTCCCACAATCTCACTTCTCTCTCTCTCTCTCTCACACATGCTCTCACTTCTCTCACACACACACTCATTCTCTCTCTCACACACATACACTAATTCATTCTCTCTTACTAAATTCAGTCACACATGCATGCTCATTCAAACACACACACAGATTCATCCTCTCACACACATTCATCCTCTCACATACATACACTCTCAGTTCAAGGTCCAGTCACCTCTTACACAGAGACTCATTCTCACACACAAGCTCTCACTACTCTCTCTCTCTCTCTCTCTCTCACACACACACACACACACACACACACACAAAATACATACTTACACACACTTGCCTGCTGCTGCTGCCTGTACTACCACTGTACTACAGTTGGTCTCGCCCACTGGCTCTGTGTCTCTGTGCATGCTGGGGCCAGTCATTTTCCTGAATCTGGCATGCTGGACTACAAGGTGGGCATGAGAGGGGACATATGGGGGCCTCTGAGTCCCCGGTTGATATGGGGCCCTTAATACAGGTGCTATACCCTGGGGACCCGGCAGCATATTTGCCAGCCATGGCCCAGCCACGAGGGCTGGTCAACACGTATGGAGTGCCAGGCCTGGCTCAATTTCAGGAGCGGTTCCCACTCTGGCAGCCTACCACACAGCCAGGCCTCCCACCTTCCCAGGGTGTTTTGGGGGGTGGGCCTGTCACCCTTCTCTCATGTATGTTGCCACAGGACGATGGAGCGCACCCTGTGAGCAGAAAAAGGGTTGAAGTGACAGTACAAGATGATGAAACAGGTAACGAGGCCATCTGGAGGAGGATTTGTGCCATAGTGTCAGGCTCCAGGGGCGGAGCCAGGGAAAGGGGAGGGGGAGTGGGTAGACAGGAGGGGGGGAACGAGGTGTAGGGAATCTGGGATGTCCCTTAGTACACATGGGGAAATGTCTCAGCCGCTCTCCAATACCAAGGAGCTAGGGTGTTCAGCATGGATCCCAGCACTGCTGGTCTAAGAACCCCTACGGCTCACCATTGAGGTCAAGGGACAGGGAATCCAGAAGTGAGGGATGAAAGAACTAGAGGCAGGATTCAAGGAACCAGAGGCAGGGAAGCGAGGGATCAAGGGTAAGGAACACTGAACCAGGGGAAAGGGAACGAGGGATATGGGGTAAAGAACAAGGAACCAAAGGCAGGGGAGCAAGGGGTCAGGGGTAAGGAACAAGGAGCCAGGGGAAAGGGAGCGAGGGGCCAAGATTAGGGATCGAGAAACCAAGGCTAGGGAGACAAGGGGACAAGACTAGGGAGTGAGAAACCGAGATTAGGGAGCAAGGGGCAAAAACTAGGGAGCAAGAAACCAAGACTAGGGGACAAGACTAGGGATTGAGAAACCAAAACTAGGGAGTGAGGGAAACCTGAAGCAAGGGGAGGAGCAAGGGAAACCTGAAGCACAGGGGACCCTGGGAGCAAGGAGGGGGGGACCAAGGCGAGGGAGTCCTGGGAGCAAGGAGGGGGGACCAAGGCGAGAGGGAGCAAGGAGGGGGCCAAGGCAGGGGAGCAAGGGACAGGAATAAGGAGAAGTAGAACACAGAGACAACTAGACACAGAGACACCAGACTACACAGAAACTAGGAAGGAACAGGGAGACAGATACAGCAAACAATAGGGATTACTTACAGTAGGACATTGAGGGAACAACAGGGAGACAGACTGACTAACCTGAAGACAAGGCAGGGTGTGAGGGGGAAACCGTACACAAAACTCACCACCACCAAACACTACTCCCAACAAAGACAAAGGGCAACAAGGTGTATCTAGAGCCAGAACAAAGTGAGCGGGCCAAGCACAAGTCTAAGGGGAAGTGACTCAAAGCTCCACACCTGCTACCACCCTCAGCAGTCCTAAATACTCCACAGAGCCAATCAGACCATGGCAGGTGTGGCCACGCCCACCACCAGGTGTACACGGTGAGCAAGGCAAGAGAGAGAGAGGGAGGATGCCACAAACAGGGAGAACTGCCCCCTGTAGCATATTGCTAATAGCGCAGCCTGCAGAGAACACCTGCCTGAAGCCCCAAGGCCAAAGGTTCAAGGCCTGACCATGACAGTACCTCCCCATCCAAGCCCACCCCCCATCCTAGAATGAGAAAAGGGGGTAGAGTTCACAGGAGGGGGTATAGAAAAACCCCCATCCCTGTGGCCTTTTTTAGGTAAGCACAGGCCACCCAGGGGAAGGGACAAGGGGGGAACAAAAGGGAAAGGGCCCAGAAGCAAGTAGGGCAGGGGGAGGGGAATAGAGTCCTAGATAAGGCCAATAAGGAAACACACAGCCAAGAGGGTGGTAATATGCTGGAAGGCTGCACCTTGCAATGTTCGCCAGCATTCCATATAGCTGGAAGGGGTGTAACAGGTTACTTTCCCAGAGGAGGGGAGACGGAAATCCTGGTGTAGGTCGGGGCAGTGGAGGAGGTCCCAACAAGGGGAGAGGTGTTCCAAGTGCAGCAGCAGGAGCTTGGGCTCCAAGGGAAACACAGGGTCCATGAGAGAGATTATGGGAATTTGAGGTAGCCTTTTGCTGAGGGACGTCGGATACCAGTGGCGGCTCCCCCTTCTGGGGCCCAAGCATGGCAGGCGCACTAGACATCTCTGAAAACCTCATTGGGGGCCTCCCTCTGGGTGACAAAGGAAAAGCCACCAGGTCCGATGGGGTAAACAAGGGGGGGCAACTATTAGAGCGTGTCCTGGTGGAGATCACGGCAACCTCATCACACAAGGGAGGAGGCGGTGGTGTAGCAGGCCCATCACGAGGTTTTTTTTTCTTAACATCCTTAGGCAAGGTCTTCCTGGATGCTGCTACTGAATTGCTGGTATGACATGCCTCTGTCGTGGCATCGGGGTTTGGTGGGGTCGACCATATACCGTTGGTGTTATGTCCAGGGGGTATCCTAGCCAACAAGACCGTCTTCTCAGGGCAGGCCTGGACCGACAGGGAGGGGAAAGTCAACCCGGGGGAACACTTAGTGGTGGTGCTGAATCTCAGGGTTTCCCCTACCTTCTGGGGTACCCCCTCTGGTACAGTTGAGGCTGGGAGGCAAACACTCGTAACCCCCGTATCCAGGGATACAGTCCATTTCAGAAGGGGCAGTTGGTGGGACATCTGTACCGTGACAAGGCGGTCCGTAGTGGGGTCCTCTTCTCCCTCACCTAGCGGCTCAGATGGAGAGGGCATTAGTGAGAGACGGGGATCTCCTGGCACTCCCGCCGAGATGGAACTTGTTTCTAGAGGTAACGACTGGGCCACTGCCACAGAGGTGCCCACTGGTGACACATACTTAGGTGTCCTTTCTGGCTCTCTCTGGTCTAATGTTGAGGAAGGTTGCGTGAAGATATTGACACGGGTTGTGGGGGCACATGACAGGAGAATGCCCATTGTTTTTGAGGGTCGTTTAGGTCTACTACAACCTGACGCACCTTCTGGGGTAAAACGTGCACCGTAACCCACAAATGCGGGAACCCAGGTTCGGGAGTGCTGGACCAGTACCCACACAGTCTCAAACATCGATGTCGAGGTTGGGTAGCCCTGGGATGTGAACCACCCTGCAGAAAGAATTGCTGGTCCATCTGGCCGGGGCCCAGGTAACATTGCTGTTTGTCTGGGTGATGGGGTAGGCATCACGGGCACACCTGCCACAGGAACAGCTGTAGGTGGTAGACTCGGTGCTGTAGGGAGAAGTTTCCAGGATTTCATCACCGGCGCTGAGTTGGTCTGGGGGAACACTGTCTGAGCAGATGGCGCCAGTGAGCATGGGGGTAAAGACAGCGGCAGAATCCTCACTAATGGGATGGGTTAAGAGGGCATTTTCCTGGTCCAAATACTCACGAACACGAGCATAATTGGTCCACATGGCCGGGGTCAGTTCCACTTCTGCCGGGCCCCCAGTCAATACCGCTGCTATCTTGTGAAAATCCATCCACATCAGGACAGATGGTACCTGGCTGACTGAGGCCTTCTGTGGGGGATCACCAGTGGTGGTAGTGGGCATCATGAGGTGGGAGAGACATACCAAGGTATGCCAGAAAATAGCAAGGGTAAGGGGCAAGAATAGGGGGAAGGGATTGTTGGGTGGAGCTTACTGTCAGGCTCCAGGGGCAGAGCCAGGGAAAGGGGAGGGGGAGTGGGTAGACAGGAGGGGGGAACAAGGTGTAGGGAATCTGGGATGTCCCTTAGTACACACGGGGAAACCTCTCAGCTGCTCTCCAATACCAAGGAGCTAGGGTGTTCAGCATGGATCCCAGCACTGCTGGTCTAAGAACCCCTACGGCTCAACATTGAGGTCAAGGGACAGGGAATCCAGAAGTGAGGGATGAAAGAACTAGAGGCAGGATTCAAGGAACCAGAGGCAGGGAAGCGAGGGATCAAGGGTAAGGAACACTGAACCAGGGGAAAGGGAACGAGGGATATGGGGTAAAGAACAAGGAACCAAAGGCAGGGGAGCAAGGGATCAGGGGTAAGGAACACTGAACCAGGGGAAAGGGAACGAGGGATATGGGGTAAAGAACAAGGAACCAAGGAACCAAAGGCAGGGGAGCAAGGGGTCAGGGGTAAGGAACAAGGAGCCAGGGGAAAGGGAGCGAGGGGCCAAGATTAGGGATCGAGAAACCAAGACTAGGGAGACAAGGGGACAAGACTAGGGAGCAAGAAACCGAGATTAGGGAGCAAGGGGGGGGCAAGGGGCAAAAACTAGGGAGCAAGAAACCAAGACTAGGGGACAAGGGGACAAGACTAGGGATTGAGAAACCGAAACTAGGGAGCGAGGGAAACCTGAAGCAAGGGGAGGAGCGAGGGAAACCTGAAGCACAGGGGACCCTGGGAGCAAGGAGGGGGGACCAAGGCGAGGGAGCCCTGGGAGCAAGGAGGGGAGGAACAAGGCGAGGGAGCCAAGGCAAGGGAGCAAAGAGGGGGCCAAGGCGAGGGAGCCCTGGGAGCAAAGAGGGGGCCAAGGCAGGGGAGCTCTGGGAGCAAGGAGGGAGGAACAAGGCAGGGGAGCTTCTGGGAGCAAGGAGGGGGGAACAAGGCAGGGGAGCTTCTGGGAGCAAGGAGGGGGGAACAAGGCAGGGGAGCTTCTGGGAGCAAGGAGGGGGGAACAAGGCAGGGGAGCTTCTGGGAGCAAGGGAGGGGGAACAAGGCGAGGGAGCCCTGGGAGCAAGGGACAAGAATAAGGAGAAGTAGAACACAGAGACAACTAGACACAGAGACACCAGACTACACAGAAACTAGGAAGGAACAGGGAGACAGATACAGCAAACAATAGGGATTACTTACAGTAGGACATTGAGGGAACAACAGGGAGACAGACTGACTAACCTGAAGACAAGGCAGGGTGTGAGGGGGAAACTGTACACAAAACTCACCACCACCAAACACTACTCCCAACAAAGACAAAGGGCAACAAGGTGCATCTAGAGACAGAACAAAGTGAGTGGGCCAAGCACAAGTCTAAGGGGAAGTGACTCAAAGCTCCACACCTGCCACCACCCTCAGCAGTCCTAAATACTCCACAGAGCCAATCAGACCATGGCAGGTGTGGCCATGCCCACCACCAGGTGTACACAGTGAGCAAGGCAAGAGAGAGAGAGGGAGGATGCCACAAACAGGGAGAACCGCCCCCTGCAGCATATTGCCAATAGCACAGGCTGCAGAGAGCACCTCCACGAAGCCCCAAGGCCAGGGGTTCAAAGCCTGGCCATGACACATAGAATAAGAGCTGCGCGGTGAGGTCAGAACGATGCCGGCTGGGATGACGCGTGGCATCCCAGAACCCCTGAGACCACAGGTGGGCGGGGTACAAGGTGAGTGGGACCCTCAAGGAGACAAGGAAATGAACACTAGGGAGGCAGAAGCAGTACCAAGGCCCACCTCAGGGGCACTGGATTTCCCATCTCCACAGGGTTAGAGGCCCGGAATAGCTTACCGTGACCTGGCCAAAGACAGAGTTGCAGGTTCTCTGACAGTTGGGGCTGGGCCGGTCCCCCACGACATTACCCCTCAGTTGGTTAGGTGGAACAGAAGGTGGATATGTCACCAGCAGTGGCCCCACCGGAGGGTGCAACGGGGTATATGCAGATTGGGAAGGACCCCGTAGTGGGCACATAGAGGGCTGATGCTGTCGGATCATCTCTGTCGCATGCACAGGTGAGTGCCTCAGTGGGGAAAGCTCAGGTGGAAAGGTCACAGGGGTCATACAGGAAGCAAACATGGGGGGGCCCCTGAAAAAGGTGTAGAGAAACTGGCCAGAGTAGGTGTAGGGGTAGGAGAGCAAGACGTGAGCTGCCCTCCCCCACCACCAGGTGGCACCATACCGAATGTGGCAGCACCCTTTGGTACGCATTTATTGTCCGCAGTAAAAGAAAAAATTATAAAAGGGGAATATGTTGACATTTATGTCCCCACGTTCAGTGATCCGATCGTGGCTCACTCTGAACCAGAAGAAGGAAAAGAAAAAGAAAAGTTCAAGCACCCCAAAGCCGACAGAAATTGGGCAAATTGGACATCGGCATTTGCCGTATATATGGGAGTCATACTTCAGGCTCACCCTAGTTAAGGACTCGAGCTCCATAAGTACACGGACATAGTCCGGCATGCATATGGAACGGGGCCGGTTGATGCATGGTTGTGTTATGACGAGGCATTCCGTCACAGGGCAGCCACCACACTTGGTCTCCGTTGGGATGTACGTGCACCTGACTTGTGGTTAGAATGCATGATGGATGTCACCAGGGCCCCCAGGGAAGACAGTGGGCATCCCCTGGTTTGGGGTTGGGTGGCACTGGCTTGGGGGCATGACTTTTTTGGGGGGGACAGCCGAAGAGGCGGGCAGCATGGTCCAGGTCCCTGTTGGAAATTTAATAAGGCTGGCCGATGCAACCGACAGATGTGCAGATTCCAACATGGGTGTTCGAACTGTGGGGGTGGACACCCTGCAATCAACTGCTTCTGACCAATGCATAAGGGTGGAAAAGGAGGATATGACCAAGGGGGAGGGGCTAACAAAGGAGGCTCTGGATCCTCGGATCCAATACGTACCCCAAAAGGGCCCGACTCCAGTTAAAATTGATCAGTTAGAGAGGGCACTTCGGGGACACCTGATGTTAAATACATAGTTCAGGGTTTTAGATGTGGTTTTGTTATTCTGGCGGGCCCAGTTATCCAGCAAATGAAAGTAAGGAACCTTAAATCAACAGTGGAGATGGAAGACATAGTGGAAGGAAAGATCGCAAAAGAGGTAACTGAAGGCAGAGTTGCCGGCCCCTTCGTGAACCCGCCTATGCGAAACCTTGTCGTGTCCCTATTAGGCATTGTCCCCAAGAAAGCAAAAGGAGAATTCCGGTTAATACATCACTTGTCCTACCCTCGGGTTAGTTCAGTCACTGATGCCATCCCGAAGGAGCTGTCAACCATTAAATATGTGTCTTTTGATGATGCACTGGAAAAAGTAAGGGTTGCAGGAAAGGTGGCACTTATGGCAAAATGTGATGTAAAATCAGCATTCTGGTTATTGCCAGTGCACCCCAGTAGTTTCCACCTCCTTGGTTTTCAGTTCCAGGGCTGGTATTACTATGATCGGGCTATGCCAATGGGCTGTGCAATATCTTGTTCTGTGTTTGAACAATTCAGTACCTTAATCAAGTGTGTTTTCATACAGAGGCTCAGGGGAGGAGCAGTAACAAAATATCTAGATTCCTTTTTGATAATTGGCCACCCAGGGACAGTGGAGCGTGGATCTGCCTTGCGGTTGTTTCAGGAGGTAGCACGTGAATTGGGCATACCCCTGGCCCCAGAAAAAACGGAAGGGTCAACAACGAGACTCACTTATTTAGGTATTGAATTGGACACAGTAGCAATATCATCCAGACTACCCGAAGAGAAGTTGGAAGGTATTCATAATAAGATTAACATGTGTCTGACAGCCCAGAAGATTACCGTCCATGCCTTGCAGTCCTTGGTAGGGAGCTTGAATTTTGCTTGCCAGGTGGTAGCCCCCGGGAGGACTTTGTATCCCGGCTGTACAGAAAGTTAAAAGGGGAATTGCCCCTCACTTCCACATCAGGGTTACCTGCGAAATGCATCATGACCTGAGGGTTTGGATGTCATTTCTCCAAGGTTTTAACAGGGTTAGCTTCTGGATGAAACAATGGCTTCTACAAGCTGACCTACAGATACAATCAGATACTTCAGGTAGGGCAGGTTTTGGTGTATATTTTAGGTGGCACTCGTGTGCAGCTCCTTGGCCTACCGAGTGGCATGTAATGGGGGTCACAAGGGACCTCACGTTTTTGGAGCTGTTCCCCATAGTGATTGCGGTACTATGGACAAGGTTATTTGCCAATCACACTTTAGTATTTTGGTGTGACAACTCTGCAGTAGTCCATGTGGTGAATTCACTCTCTTCTCAGTCTCAGAGGGTCATGATCTTGGTCCGAGCTTTAGTCTTGGCTTGTTTGAAGAATAATATCCTCTTCATTGCAAACAAGCTAGTGCCGCCTAAAATATACACCAAAACCTGCCCTACCTGAAGCATCTGATTGTACCTGTAGGTCGGCTTGTTTGCCATTGTTTCCTCCAGAAGCTAACCCTGTTAAAACCTTGGAGAAATGACATCCAAACCACCTGGGGTTTGGAACCTTGTGAGTTAGAGGTGCAGACCACCGTACAAGGGGCATTGGCCCCTTGAACACAGGCCATGTACAGTAGGGCATTTTGGGACTTGCAGGAATTTAGGACAAGCAAAGGGTGGGGGATGGGGTTTCCCATCAAAGAGCTGGAGGCTATCCAATTTGCTTTAGCCCTTCACAAGCACGGCCTGGCTGTTAGCAGTATAACAGGAAAAATCGCTGCCATCACTTTTGTCAGCAGGTTGAAAGGCTTTCCACCCCCTGACAATGGGTTCTACTTAAAACACATGCTTGAGGCTTGTGTTTTAAGACAGCTGATCGTAGGCTCCGAGCCCCAATAACAATGCCCTTACTCATCAGGTTGGTGGGGTCCCTACCGAAAATGTGTTATGACACTTACAAGGTTCAGCTGTTCAAGACAGTATATGTCACCATGTATTTTGGTGGCCTTAGGGTAAGTGAAGTGGTGTGCAGATGTGCTCCGGATCGCTCCCGTACGGCCCCATGGCTTGACGACTTAGAGACAATAACACCTAGGGTAATATTATGTCTTCAGTGGTCAAAGACCGATCAGAAAGGTCGGGGTCATAGGGTAGAATTTTATCGGGGGGGGGGGGACCAGAGACAATATGCCTGGTTGTGCAGATGCAGCGATATATAGCAATTCGACCTATGGGGTCCGGGGAATTATTCATTCATGGAAATGGTGCAATAGCCACAAGTTACCAGGTAACAGCAATACTGTGCACAGCATTAAAAAATATCGGGCTCCCGGGGCATGAATTTGGGTCGTACTCCTTTCAGATTGGGGCAGCCACGACGGCAGTGGCAGTTGGGTTACCCGAATCGGAAATCAAGGCAGTAGGGAGATGGCAGTCAGGAACATATAAGAAATATGTCCGGCCATACCATTACTAACAGTGTTCTGTTTGTTTCTGTCAGGACCCAGGGTCACCAGGGCGGCTCAAGTGGAGGTGTGGATCATCGGCCACAGCCTTGTATGGTGGGCATGTGCTATGGTGGCGACATCTGCATGGGGTTTGCACTTAGGCCTTGCCGAAAAAGCGCACATTAGATGGATGGGTAGGAGCGGGCTACGCTGGAAGCAGCTCCTACCAATACTGAGAGGAATTGGGCATCTGCCTCAACTGGGGATATTGGTGGTACACCTAGGGGGAAATGACCTCACTAAAAGGAAGGGAGTTAACTTAATTGTAAATATAAAGGAAGATTTGTTAAACGTTAGGGAATGGTTTAGGGGAGCTCGTTTAGTATGGGCAGATTGGGTTCCCAGAATTAGATGGGACAGGGCTATTAAGCCTGGGAGAGTTGACAAGGCTAGAAAGAATGTGAATCGGGACATAGTTAAATGGTGAAGAGGATTAGGTCATTCAAATATCAGACACGTAGAAATTGTTCATACCAGACCTGAGTTATATAGGGAAGATGGAGTTCATCTCTCCAAGCTGGGGAACGAGATGTATCTAGCAGCATTCATTTGGAAAGTTTCTTGGATTGTTAGGTGGTGGGGGCCGGGGTGGTTCAGGTCTGACCACCCCTTAGTAGCAGGGGTCCAGTATGCCTTTATAGGTTGAATAGGTAGGTTAATAAGGTATTAAGAGTCATCTCCTTAAGAGATGGGGAGATGATACACAGTGTAATGCAGGGCATGGCATGCACTGTGATCAAGCTCCCAGGAAGTGGTGTCTTAACAGGCTCCGTAGGGACATGCGCTGTCTTCGGACGTGGTGGATGCTTCACTTCTTACTCGCTCCCATAGTTGGGCTGTGTTCCCCCCCCCCCCTTCAGCCTTACCCTGTCGAAGGAGGGGATGTTCGTTGTTTAGGATACTGTCAATGGAGGGCACATCCGGGCAGTACCTGAGTTAACATGTCCAATACCAGAGTTCTCATGGAAAGAGTGTGGTCAAAAATGTCACCCAAGTTCTTTACCTGGCTCACTACATCCACATGAAGCCCTGAAACATGCAGGGGGTTGTGGGAGGAGGGACATACTCATAACAGCTGCCCCTCCTCAGTATCATTCCCTTAGTCTTTCCCAGACTGTGCATGTGGTAATTATGATGCATCCAGCTGGCTGTGTCATTTAGGCATGCCTCCATGGCAGAGGTTGAGCTGACAGGGCTCACACAGGGTAAGAGATACATATCGTTTTTTCACCCCTGTGTTTGGTTTTAACATTCCCAAGGGGTTGTATGTGTATGTTGAACAACATGAGGTGAAATCACATGAGACAGTAGCCTGCAGTAACCTGTGAGTAACCTGCTCATCAGTTTAGTGGCTGCCAGATGTTTGCCCACACCCACCAAAAAACAGCTAGTTGGTTGCTACTGGATGCGTCATCCAGAGAAAGTCAATGACACAACATGAGGTAAGGCTCGCCCCACCAGGCTAAACCAGGCTAATATGTACCTTCCCATCTGTTAGGCCCTGCCCAGTCCCACGTCAAGGCAAGGTCCGAGGACTGGGCCTGGAGGAGCAGCTCATCACAGCTGCCCATTAGATGATGGGGGTGGGGGGTTTGCTGGAGAAGCACACTCACCTGGGCCATCAAACAGCTGATCGGGGGGAGGTGGCTGGAAGAGTGTGCTCTGCCTGACCACCAAACAACAGCTGATTGGGGGGAAGAGGAGCCCCTTGCCCCAATTAGCTGTTTGGCAGTCTGGGTAAGTGTGCTCCTATGGGCCCCACCACCAGTTGCATGGAGGCAGCTCCTTTGGGGGGTCTCATCCAGCTCCACAGCAGGGGTTTGGAGACCTGTCCTGTGTGGATGTCTCCTCGGCCAATCTCTGCCATGGAAGGACTTGTGACAGCAGCCCCCCTCTGCCCAGATTCCCCAGGAGGGGGTTGCTCGTTTGAACTTTCCTCCCTGCCAGCCCAAAATGTGGCAGCTGCGGTGACCCTGCCCAGGGTGGGCAGCCATTAATAGAACTTTGAGGAGTGCTGTATACTCAAATAGAAATAATATCTCTTAAATATGTGATAGCCTAAGGATGGACAAAAAGTGATGCCAATGAAATTTGGTGATCTGGATCCACTGAAGCAAATAATAGCCGTTATTTGGTTCCTGCTTCTTCTGATCTCCATTTTGGAATGTTCATTTATTTGGTTCTTTTGTTACTATTAGTGTTATTGTGCCTGAGCAAAATAATTGAACAGTCCAATAAATGTGTATACCAATATTTGTTTTGCTTGCAGATTTTATTCAGACAGTTATCTCAAAATATTCAGATAGTTATCTCAAAATACCTACAAATACAAACCCACTATTATTTTCATCTCTGGTTTGATACAGGGATTGCTGGGTGGATTCTTTTCTGTTGTCTTTGTGTTGCAGGTGGTTAGACAAGATAATCCAAATAATTCTTTCTGGATTTAAAATCAATGAAAAGTTGGGGTTTTGTGTGTGTGTTTTTTTTAAAACAAAATTGTGGGTTATATCCCTGGGCCCCACTTAGGGTGGACATACCTCCCCTTTAAAAGAGGGTGCTTATGAAAAATACATGGTGCAGGGCTGCACTGGAGCCAATGCAGCCCTGCACCATGTATTTTTCATAAGTATCCTCTTTTAAAGGAGAGGTATGGCCACCCTAGCCCCACTAAAGTGGAATGTGGAATGACTCCTTAACCTAGTCTTAATGGGCAGCAGATGATTCCACTTAGATTAGGAAATTTGTAAATGGCATAGTTAGCTTTATGCCATCCATTCCCCTTACCTTAAGGATAAAGAGGATGAAAAGGAAGTGGCTCAGGGTTTAGTTAGACTAGAGTGGAACATGATTTGACAGTCCTAGGCCACCAGAATTTGAGAACTACTGATGTTCCCGACGTCCTGTTCCATCTAGTATAAGTAAGCAAGAAGATTGTATTACTTGACCTTGTGATGGGAACTAGTTGTGTTGGAGACTAGCATGGCCCCTTCCAGTCTCACAATTGTGGGGAACAAAGGCCCCTTGGAGCTGCTTTTGCCTCTTACTTTTCTCAGGTGTGTTAAGGGAGAGATCTGCACAGCCCAGAAGGAAGGAAAGACCAACATCAGGCTCAGTACTCTTTCCCCACTATTTTCACTCACTTGAACTTGGAAACCAAAAACTTCTGAGCTTAGTGATTATGACTCAGCCTAGTCACCCCCAACAAGAGTTTCTTTACCCAGCAAATTATTTTGAAGATTAAAGACTCTTTTCTGTATATCCAGCTGTGAAACGTGTTTTGATCTGTTTCTTCATTATGGTAACACTTCTTTTTCTTATGTCTGCCAGGGAAGCAGCTGGTTCATTATGAGCTCTTTTTGTTTTGCTATTCTCAGTAAACAATTACAAATGGAAAAGGATTTTCAACTGCCTATTTCTTAAACATCTGAGACCAAATTTTCAAAAGGGTCTCAACATTATGTACATTTTTACACACAGCTTCAAATGCTGGTATTTCAATCTTCTGGGTTTACAAGTCTACAAATAAGTTCCAGATCCATTCTTCACACACACACTGCCCCAAGGCAGTCTAAAGTAGCCGCAGCTGTAGACATGACAGGCTGCTATGGCAACCAAGTGACCACAGCTGCCTGGAGCAAAGCAGTTTACCAGAACTTTTTACACACAAAAGTTCTGGAAGAAGTTCTACGCAGACGTTCAAAGAGCCAGATGTTTAAGATCTGGGTGAGTGATTTAGACAACAGAAAGTTCAAGTTGTAACAGCAAACATGCAGGAGAAATGTGTGTGTAAAAATACCCCTGTCTAGTGTCTTCATTTACAAACACTTCCATATTCCTTTCTTAAGCATTGCCACTTCTGTTTCTCTATGTGTTATTATACAGCCATTTTGCAAGCATTGCCTGAAAATTTCCTAAAACATTCTTCATTCTACCCATTTATCTTATATAGTATATTTTTAAAAATTCTGTTGTCTATTAAGAAATACGACATCCAGGATGAGAATAATTAAGATTTTTGTCCTTAGTCTCTCTGTAGCAGACCAGAATAAAATTCCATTAGCTTAAGCACAAAATGTCAAACCTGTCCTAACTTAGGCTCCAGTTTTCAAAGTGCCCTGGTACATGCCCATTTCATTTCAATGGGGTTTGTGCTGCTGGATTGCTTTGAAGATCAGACTGCCCCATACTCAGAGTGCAAAATGTTTAAATTTGGCTCAAAACATTTCCTCTGTTTCTTTGAAGGCTTCTTGTAAAACAGACCCCCAGTTGCAAGATTTGAACATGCACAAAGACAAATATTAATATTCACTAGAAAATCTAAAATGCCTCGTTTATGCAACTTCTGAATTAAAACCATTCTAAACCCACTAGCAAAATAATTTCCTTTCATCAGTCTGCTGCCACAATTGCTGCTCTCCTCTTTCATGGTTTCCTGTATCCCATGAATCAAAACCAAAACTGAAGCAAAAGATGGTTTGAAAATTTGCACATGCAAAATCAAAATCATAACACGGTTTTGCAAAGCCAAAACTGTTCCTGGCTCCTTCTGTCTCTATCTCCCCCCAAAATAGTTTACAGACGTCATAATAAAATCTTCCCAATCTTCTTGAGTTGTGGAATCTACTGCCAGAGGCTGTGGTAAGGGCCAGTACTATAGCTGAGTTTAAAAGAGGTTTGGACAAGTTTCTGGAAGATAGATCCATTAGCAGCTATTAGCCAGACAGGATCAGGGAACATGATGGGAGCTGGGGGAAAACAACAGGGAATGGATCCCCCATTGTGACCTGTTGGGTGCTTCTCCCAAGCCACTGTGATTGGACACTGTCAGAGACAGGATGCTGGGCTAGATGGACCATTGGTCTGACCCAGTATGGCACATCTTATGTTCCTGACCGGGTTTTGGTGACTCAGTAGTGGAATGCTGGCCTGATGTGGGTCTACTTCTACAATGGCTTACCCACAGCACTCCACCACAGCACATTTCCTTACGTCAGAACAGAAGTGAGTGTTGTCCCTTCTATGAACATGGGAATCTCTTCATTTGTGTCAAACTCCAATTTCTGGCTCTGTTGGCCATAAGATATTGGACTTTAAGGTCCTGACATTTCTGTATCCAGAAAACATGATGCTAGATCTGGACAGAATCTGACTCATTGTGACCTTGGGTGGCCGCCTCCAGCTTCAGGTTCTGTTCACATGTTAAACGAGTGGCAAGATTTGTGTTAATTACCACTGATTTGCTTGAAGAGTAGTGAGTGTAATTCTAATGTAATCTGTGAACATTTGCAAGCAGTAGCAGCTTTGCAGGTGAGGAGCGTGTGTATCTTTACCATCTACTTCTGAGCATTCACATGATCACAGATATCAATGGGTAATACCAAGGGCATTCCAACAAAGTATTATAACTTCATCAGCATGTGAGCTCACTGTTTCTCTTCTAATTTGAAAGATCAGAAGAATCACTCAGCCTTGTAACTCCAATAGATTTATAAGTGAACAGCATCCTACACAAAGAACTCAATCGCTTCCACATTTTTATTAGCTTCATTTTGTTTTATTACTAGTTTGGATTAGGAAAAAAAATCTTTATCATGTTCCACATGGAAAAAAGACTGTGTCTTATTTCCATTATGACCTTATTTTAGGAGTTTATGACAAAGTCATAAAAGTCTGTCCAGACTAAAAGTTCAGTTAGAAAGTCTCACTTCAGTCATTATTTTTTCCAAAGATGATTTTTGGGGAAATATTGATTTAGATACTTTAGGAAATAGTTTTGTGCATGGAGTACAAATCATTTAGGCCATAATGGTTTGAAGAAGTGTATGCATGTGTGTTCCTACCATTTCAACATGTCATTGAAAGAGGGGATTTTCAAAAAGGGAACCTTGTCCATCTTACAAAATTAGCACAAACTCTGAGGTCCATATACAAGATGGGGCAGGGATGTTTTATAGGCTGTACTCAGGTAGAAGAGGGTTCAGACAAGTCATGGACCTGATATAATCTAAAAATAGTCTGGCTCCATACTGAAATGAGCTGACTTGGAAATAGTGTTTTTTTTAGTTCACAATTAGGCTAATGAGACATATGGACCTTTACGAGGCTTCAGAAATATGAAAGGGATAGGCAGAAACCTGGCACAAAAATGTCTGCAAAGACTGACATACCGGTCTCTGTGGTTCAATCAAACTGGGGAGAGAGACTTCAAAGAGTGAGTTGACTACATTCAGAGTGATCTCCTGGAGTGCAGCTTCAGGGATTTCCACCTCCTCCCTGGCCCTGTTACAGTTGGGAACTGCGGACTGCTCGGGAGCTTGGCTGGCCCCGGGACACTGCCTCACCTGGTGAGAGAAGCGGCCCAGAGCATGCAGGCATCAAGGGCAGGGACCCCCCAGTGGGACTTTAAAAACTGCTTGGGACTCTGGCAGCTCTGAATGCAGCTTCAGGGATTTCCACCTCCTCCCTGGCCCCGCTACAGTTGGGGATCTACGGACTACTCAGGAGCTCGGCTGACCCCGGGACACCACCTCACCTGGTGAGACAAGTGGCCCAGAGCGTGCAGGCATCAAGGACAGGAACACCCAGGCGGGACTTTAAAAACTGCTTGGGACTCCAGTGGCGCCGGGGCGGCGTGCGCAAGGGCGCGCCATTGTCTGCGCGACCTTAGGCACCGCGCGAGGGCGCCTTCCCCCTTGATTTTGGATTGAGGTATTGGTGTCTGTTGGACTTTGTGGGGGAGGAGCTTGGGGTTCTCCAGGGTGCAGCTCGTGGCTGGGCGTTGCTTCTTAGCCTGTAATGAAGACTAGGAAGCGCTTGAGCAAGGTATGAGCAAGGACACAGACAAGGTTCAATTCAAGCAAAGAGCATTGGGTGATTTTATATCGGTCAGCTGTGCCCCCCCCAAAGGGAAGGGGAGGAAGGCTTTGGCTAAGGCCCCCCAAGTTCTGTTGCAAGGGGATCGTAGCTCAGCATCCGAGCCTTTGTCAGTCTCCCCTAGTACTCCCACCATGCTCCAACCTGATGCGGTTTATGCTCAGTCATCTGTTGAGAAAGATGTACCTTTTTTACAGATTGCCAATGATCAAGATACTGCAACTGATTGTTTGATTAAGGAGGTTGCCTCTCAGCTGGTTACTGTTATTAGCTTATTAAAAGAACAGGAGAATCAGTGGCCCATGATTTATGAGTTCATACATGACATGAGGATGGGCCAGGTTCCTCGGAAGCTGAATGGGCAGGGTGCAGTGGGATCAGACCTGCTAGGTGGTCAGGTGGCACTGATGCCTCCATTTCACTTGTCAGGAGGGGAGGTGACATCAGGGGATGAACCAGATGTACCAGCAAGGGCTTTTTTTAGACCTTCCACTGATAGGAAGGATCAGCCAGAAACTAGGTCGTGTAGAAATAAGCATGAGAAGCCAAGGGTAGTACCTAAGGCTCTCTCCTTTTGTATCAGGCCATTACCTGATGGCACTTTCCCCCTTTGGAGGACAAGGGAAGACATCCAGTGCCATTTATCCACCATTCTGGGTAGTCTAATCCCCATGAGTCATATTGGTGGCTTCCATCTATTACCAGTGCAAGGGAGTTGCCAGAGACTGATTGTCCATTTCCGGAATGATAGTTTAGTATCCCATATGTTATGGCATACTCCCCTGTTTTTTTCTTGTGGGGTACAGATGGGGGAGGTTCTTGAATATGGAGGTTATTCAGCCTCCTCCTCTATGGAAAGTAACAGTCAGGGCGAACTGAGGGGCGTATGCCCCAATATTGGCCCATTAGTTAGGAATGGTAAGGAAGACAAACCCTTTGTGGGGGATAAACACAGCCTATCCAGGCTTCCCCATATTAATGATAGGCTGTTGAGTATGGCCTCGGAGGAACTTCCTTGCCCGTTGTCTCAGATGAGAGGTACTAATGGAAAAGAACTGGCAGTAATGAAATCAGCTAAGGAGCTAGTAGCACTTACGGAGGAAATAGGGACTCTGGTCCTCGAGGCCAACGAGAGTTTCCACTCAGAAGTCCTCAATGCAAGGGGGGACCAAATAAGCCATTTAGATACTTCCTTGCAGTTAGCAACCAGCAGGAAGGAACCCTTTCAGGGAGAAGTAGTTGTTAGGTATTCACACGGCCCTTCAAGGGTAGTGGAGGGGATATCTATTCCGGACCAGGTGGGTGGTACTGATGTCCAAATAAGGGTGATAGGGGAATATGGTGCTTCTCCTCCCCCCCCCCCACCATTCCTCAGGATCCATCTGATCTCTCACTCCTTTTCATGGATGGCCATGCCAATGGCCGGCCGTGACTTGTACGGAAGCTGGGGGATTTTTTCTCGGTTTGCTCCTGGAATATTTCAGGTTGGCATTCGCATATAGATTCAGGTGATTTTGTTACTTCCATTAGACAACATCAAGTCCTCCCCTTCCAGGAGACGTGGGCAGTGAATAGCATTAAATTAGAGGGGTATACAGGTGTTTCACTCCTGGCCACAGTGGTAGCACTAGAGGTAGAGCGAGTGGCGGCCTGGCTTGTCTGGTAGCTGACAGCCCAGGATTCAAAATACTGGCAGAGATTAGACACCCGTCTTTTCTTTTGGGGTTAGTGCTTAATTGTGGGGTGGTTAACTATCTATTGCTGAACTTTTATATACCTCCTGTCAATGCCAGAACATATAATGATAATTGTGAGCCAGTTTAGATAATGCTATTAATCAGATGATGCTTGAGCACCCAAGGGCCCAGTGTGTCCTGATGGGATATTTTAATGCCAGGATTGGGCCTGATGATGATACTCTGGCCCCTTATATAGATGTTCTACCTTGTGGACTGCATACATCATATATGCAGGCAAGGGCCTCAAAGGATTTAAAATTGAATGCCTCTGGCATCAGGTTTGCCCAGATGGCAGTGGGCCTAAATTTTATTATACTTAATGGCTCAGGTTATCATGACCAAAAGGGGGAGTTTACGTTTATTTTTTCCCAGGGGTGTAGTGTGGTGGACCATGCACTTGCTTCCCCTGAGGCTATTGATTACCTGTCTGACTTTCAGGTGGCCATCTGCACACTTTGTGAAATCAATGGCCGCAATGTAAAAAAAAAATAAACCAAAAAGTTAAAAACCACTCCCCCCACATCCCAGGCTGTGAGGGTGGAAGGGGGGACACCCCCCCCCCCCCCCCCCCGCCCAGCCTGGTTTTTTTTTTTTTTAAACCGGACCTGGGCTCTGGGTCGCCGCCGGCAGCCCAGGGTAGCCAGGGCTATGGAGGCACCTGAGCTCTCCTCCGGGAGCCCACATATGGCTGGCTGGCACTCTCTGGCAGATGGCAGGCAAGACCGGTAACCTAACACCACCACCCCTGGATCGCCTTTTATCTGTGCGCCCTCTGGGTGGTGGCAGCAGCATAGTGTGGGCCCAGCTGTAGCGCTGGCTTCAGTGCTTCACTAGGCCTTCCAGGGAACTTCTGGGTTTCCCCAGAAGGCCTGGTGAAGCACTGAAGCCAGCGCTGCAGCCGGACCCACGTTACACTGCTGCTGCCACCGCCACCCAAAGGGAGCACAGATAAAAGGCGATCTGGGTGGTGGTGGTGGTAGGTTACCGGTCTGGTCTGCCAACTGCCAAAGAGTGCCAGCCACGTGTTGGCTCCCGGAGGAGAGATGAGCTGCCTCCATAGCCCTGGCTGCCACTGGACAGCCGACAGTGGCCTGGAGCCCGGGTCCGGTCTGGTTTAAAAAAAAAAATCCATGCTGGCATGGTGGGTGGGTGGTATCCCCCCTTCCACCTGCGCAGCCTGGGATGGAGGAGGTTTGGGGAGGGGGTTTCATTGATTTTGATGGGGACACTTCCCCATTGAAATCATCAATGGAAAAAAAACGGTACCGGTAAACCGGTTTTACCGATAAAACCGATTTTTTTTTTAAACCGGTAACCGGTAAAACCGATACCCGTTTTTTTCACTTTGGTTCCACCCCTAACGGATACTACTATTAGAATCAAAGTAGATCCAGGTGGCCAACTTACACCTGATATTCCTGTCACCAGAGGGGTGAAGCAGGGTTGTGTGCTAGCACCAACCCTGTTTAACCTCTTTATTAATGATCTTATCCCGTTAATGAGGCATGAGAGATTTCCCCCCACCAAAGTTGTCATCTAAACCCATCAGCGTTCTTTTGTATGCCGACGATCTGGTACTTTTATCGCAGACTAAGGTAGGGTTGTGTAGACAGTTTGCGGCTTTTGTGGGATATTGTCAAGATAACCGCCTTATAATTAACCACTCCAAATCAAACATTTTGATTTTTGCACTGGGTAGTCAGGTGTTTAGGTGGCCTGCTGGCGGTACCTGCGTGCAACAAAAAAAGATTCACAAGTATTTGGGACTCTTTTTTACCACTGATGGACGGTGGAAGGAACATAGCAGGAGGGTGGAAGTGGCAGCCAAGAGTCAAATGACAGCAATTCTTAGATTCTTCGCAGGGACGGGGAGAAGGAATCTCGGGGTGGCATTAAAGGCTTTTGAGATTAAGGTTAAAGCTTCATTTCTCTATGGGAATGAGTTGTGGGCATTTACTGGATAAAAACTTGAACTCCCTCCAAACACGATTCCTTAATACACTTACCAAACTTCCTAATGGGACCGTGGCTGTGGCCATAAGACTTGAGGCGGGTACCCGAGGTTGGTCAGCTGTGGCCTGGAAGCAGGCAGTCCTCTTTTGGTTGAAAGTAAGTAGGGCTCCTAGTGATAGACTGGTTCGACTTATTTTCTCAGACACTTTTGTAAGTCCATGGCTTTCTGCTATCACTAAGCACCTGACTCATTGCGGTCTCTCGATGGTATATCTAGAGGCACAAAATTTTGCTGCTGCTAAGCATGAGATCATCTCCAAAGTAAGAGATATAGATAGACAGGAGGATCTGGCACGGATCGCTAATTCTCACCATCTTCGGGGGTACAGCTTGTGGGCCCCTCAGTTTGGTAATATGGTGCATTACTTTGGCATGGCGACTACTTTTCGAGAAAAATACTTATTCCTTTGCACCAGGGTGAATGCATTACCTACTAATGTTCTTGTGGGGTGCTTTGCTGGGATCCCCTATGGGGACTGTTTGTGCCCATATGACGCTTTGTTAACAAGGTCCACTCATCATGTTTTATTTGAGTTCCATCTATATGACTCCATACGAGACAAATTTTTGCATTCTCTTATTTCAAAATTCCCTGGTGCTACAGATGTAGTTATGACTCAAGTAGCCCTTGCTGATGTCTCTTTGGAGACGACTTTGCAGGTCATGAAATTCCTGGTATCTGAAATGGAGCTTAGGAACAAGTTCCTTTGTTCCAAGCCATTGACAGTTTTAGATTGTGCTGCAAATTCCCAATAGTTTATGTATTCTTTCCATGTGGGTCTTAACTGGGCGTTAGTTTATTGGGTTATGTAGATTTTATATGTTCATATTGGACACCTTGGATTAGTTGATACCATTACAATGATGATATGATTTAATATTTGTTTGGATGGTTTTATTTTATAGGTTTATTATGAACTAGGTTTTATGTTTATCTGTTTTTTGTATGTGTTGTAATGTGGACAATGACCCATGGTCACGTCACAATAAATTTGATTTGATTTGAGACAAGTCATGCATCTGTGCTGTGGATTTCCCCCCTATCCTGGCGTATATGCCCCCATCCCTGCTCCCTTACTCTGAGTGCAGTTTTCAGTGCTTGATGGTAGAAGTTGTAAAGGGGTCAAATAAAAAATAGCCATGGACTGCATTTGGCCACTGGAATGGAGGTTCCCCACCTCTGCTTAAAAATGTATTTAATTACCTCCCCCCCTCCCAAATATTTCCATACAGTCATACAGAAGCACTTATCCCAAAGCGTCCCCAGACTTTTGACAAAGGTGGTATCTTATTCTTGTGTCTACATGAAGAGAGCCAAAACTTGCTTACCTGAAACAGTTAGGTATAGAAGGATGAGTTCTCTAGAATATATTCCAGCCACCCTATGGGTGCCCTGCAACATTTATAATAAAATGTAACATCCATTTGATCAGTGTTAGAGTGTCTGTGTGAAAAGGGCCTTTATCTTCTTTTCTTCAATCTCTCTGAGCCCAACTGTTTCTAAACCAGAGACAGTGGCTAAGATTTCCCTCGTTGCTCTTGCAAAATTATGCCATCAAAGAGTCATGGGGAGAGGAGGAAAATAGGTCTATTTTGAAAGGCTTCCAAAATGGCTGTTCCTTTATTTGGGTGGACAAGCTAAGAGTCATGAGTTAGATGTTGATCCTGGATTTTCTGCATGGGACAATATCTGTCTATGAACATGGAAGAAATCCTGGGATAGAAGCTCATAGAATGTTTACTACCCATCGTGGGAATAATTTGCTTAGAAGTGTAAAGGGTCTCAATTATATGCATAGAAATAAGTTGTTCATTCTTGAAAAGAAGCCACTTCTTATGTGAAACTTGTAAAACACTCACAGTATTAAATCATTGAAGAAGAAGAATATCAAAGGAAATTATTGACCATGCTTATGGATCTGACCTATTGAAATCAACAGGCCTTCACTTCTCAAGTCAGTTTTCATTTTCACAGGTTTGGAGGTGTACAGATGGTGTGCATACTGGATTGTCTAGAAGGAATACTTTTGATGTGGACCAGAGCAACAGTAGCCAACTACCCAACAAAGAAACCACAGAAGATGGAAGAAAGCAAAAGCAGACAAGGAATGCCAAGGATATGGTGGATGGATGCAGTGAAGATGAGATAAAGGAAAAAGAACTGAATATCAAAGGATGCAGCCACACAAGATGCTCTGGGGAGGCTACCACACCTTGAAGTAGCCTTACTCTAGTCTGGGCAGCAAGGCTAACGATGAAGTGGTCTGTGCGCCTGGTACCCACCATATGATCCCTCTGCTCCGGGGTGGAGCGAGCAGCTGGCTGCTACGTGACGCGTACTCAGAAAAAGTCCAAGCACACATCACAAAGCAGCCTTACCCATCCAAGGCAAGCAACTCGTGTGCCTTTCTGCACTTGTCCCACCATGCGGGGAGCATTGCTGCAGGGCCTTGAACACCTGTCACCCATGGCCATGTCATGGCTGGGGGCAGGATCTTTGTCAGGCTGGGGGAGGGAGGTGGAGAAGTGCCAGGTGCCCACTTGTGTGGCTGGGGCTGCAGCCCAGGTGTTCTGGGACTAAGGTTGCCACCTTAGGTGTATTTTGCATGTATAACATGTATAGCATGCACATGCAATTTTTCCCTGTATTTTGTATGTACAACACATATTTTGCATGTATAACATGTATAAACCTAGGTATATTTTTCCAGGTCACATTTTTTATAAGTGGCCTGGAAAAATACACATAGGTGGAAACCCTATCTGAGACGTGGCATAGATAAGACCTCAAGGTCTTATCTATGCCACGTCTCAGAAAACTCGGGAGTTGCGTGGTGGCACCCAGGTGACTTCTGGTTCTTGGAGGAACATCTAAAGCACTTCCCACCCCCAGGGTTTCCTAGCACCTCAGGTTTAAACTGTGGGAGAAATCCTGCTTGTATAAAAATGGCCTAAGGATGCAGCCACACGAGCAGCAAGGGCCCAATCCCTGCATGGTCCCATGGTGTGTAAGCATTGCTGCCACACTACGAGCCAAGTATAGAGAGCTGGGCACATGATCAGCCCCTGCCCCCTGGAAGGAAGCCGGGTGGTTGGGTCACTCTCCCAGCTCCAACCACAGTTGAGGAAGGCTGCAGTCCCAGCTATACAAGTGGGCACCTGGCCCTGCTCTGCCTTCCTCCCCTTGCCTGACTAAGATCTTGCCCCTGGCTGTGACATGGCCATGGGTGACAGGTGACAACGCCCACTGTTCAAGGCCCTGCAGCAATGCTCCCCGCATGGTGGGGCAAGTGCAGACAGGCACACGAGTTGCTTGCCTTGGATGGGTAAGGCTGCTTTGCGACATGTGCTTGGAATTTTTCTGAGTACGCGTCACGTAGCAGCCAGCTGCTCGCTCCACCCTGGAGCAGAGGGAACATCTGGTGGGCACCAGGCACAGAGACCACTTCCTCATCGTATAGCCTTGCTGCCGAGAGTGGGGTAAGGCTACCTCAAGGTATGGTAGGGTGTCTCGTGTGGTTGCACCCTTTGATATCCAGTTCTTTTTCCTTTAAACTCTTCTTGACTGCATCCATCCACCATATCCTTGGCATTCCTTGTCTGCTTTTGCTTTCATCCTTCTTCTATGGTTTCTTTGTTGGGTAGTTGGCTACTGTTGCTCTGGCTCACATCAAACGTATTCCTTCTAGGCAATCTAATGCGAGCATCTCAAGCTCTTTCTCTACCTTACTTCATCCATCTTACTTATCTGTCCTCTGCCTGCCTACCATTCTTCTCTGTATGTTGTTCTATACCATCTTCTGTATCCTCTTTTCTTTTATCTTTGAAAGTCCCCCTTTTTTTTCAAACCAGACAGCAGATAAGGTTGCATACATGCAACATACAATTTCCTTTTCATTAGCTACTTAACTTTCAGTCTTGGATCACTGCTGCCACCTTAATCTCATCTGACCATGCACTCATAAGTTCTTTTTAATTCCTTTGTTCTTTTTTCGTTGCACTTCCCAAGCAATCACATTAATCTGATTACATTCTCTCCCTCATCTTTATCCATGAGCTTTTCTTTCCTCTTCCCTATTTTAGTAATTTCTGTCTTCTTTGCTTTATTTTTTCTAAGGCTTGGGAATGGGACCTTATTTATATTTGACTATACTTCTGAATGTGCCTAATTGCCTATGTACGAACATAAAGCTGGCTGTAAATGCTGTGTACAAATTTGTTCCGACCCACATTTTGTGTTGTTGTGTTGCTCCATTTTTAACTATGTACAAAAAACTACAATGCAGGGCTGATCTTATGTTCTAAAATGCCAAAAAAGTAGTTTGTGTCTAATAAACTTTAGATTTCACACACAACAAATGCATAAGATAAGTCTTCCTTCAATTGCAGCCTAGAAAGTGATCGAAAAGTCCATCATTTCTTACAGATGGAGTTACACATGGGTTATAATATCTTGGGGATGTGGATGGGGGAAGAAAAGAATGGGCAGGGAAGTGTTATAATTTCACATTCCTCTATAATTAACACAGAATTTAACTTTCCAGTCAACGTTCAAAGAATGATTTCATAGACCACTAAGAAGATTCATTTCTTTTTCATTTCCGTTCTGCTTCCTCTCAATATCTCAGAAAAGAAATTCTCCTTACTACATTGTAGGAAGCAATCTCAGACCTCCCCCGCATGGGATTCGTGCACATGGCACGATGTCCCCACAATGGTCACGGGCACAATTTGGGCATGGAATCGGCCTCACCGTTGAGTTACAGTCCTCTTCTTCTTTCATTCTGTTTGTTCTATCTAAGCTTGCTATAGACCAATTGTGGGGAACCTTTTTTTCATCTAGGGCTTAGATTGGCAATTTCAAATTAGTTTATGGACAAAAAAAAGAGAAAGAAAAACAAAGTTGTGGGGAAGACTCTGATGCTCGCCAACAATCATCTGTTCAGTAGCAAGCGGTAGCCCCTTCCTGGCCGGGGAGAGGCTGTGGCTGAAGCTTGTACACTGGGAGGAAGCAACAGAGCTTTCCAAAGCCATCACTTCCACATCCTGGGCCATCACTGGCAGTGGGTCACATCAATAGCAGCCATGGGGGAAAGTGAGGTCTGCCAGATTTAAAAAGAGATGGGGCCACATTTGATCAACAGGCCTGGAACTCCCTGTCTCTGTTATGGAGAGTTCCATATAATCATTCCTGAGGGTGCAATCCCCCATTCATTCAAGTTAATGGAAGTTGAGCCATTGACATTAATGGATGGAGAAGTGCATCCTGAAAATCAACCTTAGCCTAATCCAAGGAATACAGGGAGGTTGTTCATTTGTTTAATTTATTTATTTATTTTGTTGGATTTTTTTGGCTGCCATCTCCTGCTGCAGCAGCTCAGGGTGGCTCACAACACATAAAATGAAATACAGTATAAAAAACATAGAATCAATACTATATCAATAATCAATAAATAACAATAAAACAATATCCAATAAAACATTCAGGTGGAGCTAAAAAGAGTCTCCCTCCCTCCAACCCATCCTTCCAATTCCCTCACAGAACAGCCATGTCTTAGACTGTCTCTGAAAGGAGGGGAGGTCTGGGGCCAGACAGACCTGTCAGGAGGGAGTTGTTCCAAAGCCTCAGTGCGGCCACCGAGAACACATTCCCCATCGTCGCCACCCGAGAAACCTGGAGGACTTCAAGCAGGGCGCTCTCAGCCGACTGCAGGGGCCGAAATTTAAATGCTTTGAAACTTTTGTTTTTTACACCATCCCTTTTGGCTCTGATCTTGCACACTCCAGAGTGGATTCTGACACAATTTTAAATTTGTTGCTTCAGATTTGCTAGGGCAGCAGAAGAGTTATGCACACAGGCAATACACACTGTTAGGAAAGGCTAGCTGCGGGCTATTGTGTTTTATCGACTGACTGATTGACTAACCTCACTACTATCCAGAACAAGCAGACTGTTTGTAAACAGAGGAACACACACACTCCACATTTTCCATGCTGCATTGTTTACATTGGTTCTCCATAAAACTCATTATGTTGTTTATTCATCCCTCTTAGATTGGGACTGCTTTGAACAAAACACCCAGTCATTCTAATACACAGTTCTAATGTTTCTCATTTTTCTTTCCCAATAGCAGTGCTATAAAGGTATTTACATGAAACTAAGCCCCAAAGCTATCCCCCCACCCCCCCGAGATTACACACAATATCTAGAGACACTAATATGTTTCAAAGCAAAAAATAAAATAAAAACTAGTTAAGGTAAAACTGGCTGGTGGGCCTGCCTCCACCAAACCAAGCACATATTGAGATAAAGCTAAGTGTAAGGCTAATGGTTTAAATTGCTGATTACATTAGCACCAAATGAAAGCCACATAGCCATACAGAACAGGATAATCATACAGGAACAATTCCACAGACACATAAAAATCACTGGATGTGTTGACAAGTTTGAACTTGTCCAACATATTTAAACCACACCTGCTCCTTGAGAAGAACTGTGATAGAAAGCAGGGTCCGGAAGCTGCGACTGTTATAGAAATCTTGCTGAAAAAATTCAGATTTTGTACCATGTGAAAAATAAGAACAAGCAGTAATAGTGGACTTGATTCTTCCTTTTAAGAGTTGTGCTTCTGGGGATTTGCTGATAGACGTTGCCTAGATCTCAGGCCTATGAAGCAGGCATGACATTTTTACACACACCTTAAAGTTTTGTATTTTTCAATCTTCTGANGCAGGATAGAAATTGATGTAATAATAATAATAATAATAATAAACCTAGGTATATTTTTCCAGGTCACATTTTTTATAAGTGGCCTGGAAAAATACACATAGGTGGAAACCCTATCTGAGACGTGGCATAGATAAGACCTCAAGGTCTTATCTATGCCACGTCTCAGAAAACTCGGGAGTTGCGTGGTGGCACCCAGGTGACTTCTGGTTCTTGGAGGAACATCTAAAGCACTTCCCACCCCCAGGGTTTCCTAGCACCTCAGGTTTAAACTGTGGGAGAAATCCTGCTTGTATAAAAATGGCCTAAGGATGCAGCCACACGAGCAGCAAGGGCCCAATCCCTGCATGGTCCCATGGTGTGTAAGCATTGCTGCCACACTACGAGCCAAGTATAGAGAGCTGGGCACATGATCAGCCCCTGCCCCCTGGAAGGAAGCCGGGTGGTTGGGTCACTCTCCCAGCTCCAACCACAGTTGAGGAAGGCTGCAGTCCCAGCTATACAAGTGGGCACCTGGCCCTGCTCTGCCTTCCTCCCCTTGCCTGACTAAGATCTTGCCCCTGGCTGTGACATGGCCATGGGTGACAGGTGACAACGCCCACTGTTCAAGGCCCTGCAGCAATGCTCCCCGCATGGTGGGGCAAGTGCAGACAGGCACACGAGTTGCTTGCCTTGGATGGGTAAGGCTGCTTTGCGACATGTGCTTGGAATTTTTCTGAGTACGCGTCACGTAGCAGCCAGCTGCTCGCTCCACCCTGGAGCAGAGGGAACATCTGGTGGGCACCAGGCACAGAGACCACTTCCTCATCGTATAGCCTTGCTGCCGAGAGTGGGGTAAGGCTACCTCAAGGTATGGTAGGGTGTCTCGTGTGGTTGCACCCTTTGATATCCAGTTCTTTTTCCTTTAAACTCTTCTTGACTGCATCCATCCACCATATCCTTGGCATTCCTTGTCTGCTTTTGCTTTCATCCTTCTTCTATGGTTTCTTTGTTGGGTAGTTGGCTACTGTTGCTCTGGCTCACATCAAACGTATTCCTTCTAGGCAATCTAATGCGAGCATCTCAAGCTCTTTCTCTACCTTACTTCATCCATCTTACTTATCTGTCCTCTGCCTGCCTACCATTCTTCTCTGTATGTTGTTCTATACCATCTTCTGTATCCTCTTTTCTTTTATCTTTGAAAGTCCCCCTTTTTTTTCAAACCAGACAGCAGATAAGGTTGCATACATGCAACATACAATTTCCTTTTCATTAGCTACTTAACTTTCAGTCTTGGATCACTGCTGCCACCTTAATCTCATCTGACCATGCACTCATAAGTTCTTTTTAATTCCTTTGTTCTTTTTTCGTTGCACTTCCCAAGCAATCACATTAATCTGATTACATTCTCTCCCTCATCTTTATCCATGAGCTTTTCTTTCCTCTTCCCTATTTTAGTAATTTCTGTCTTCTTTGCTTTATTTTTTCTAAGGCTTGGGAATGGGACCTTATTTATATTTGACTATACTTCTGAATGTGCCTAATTGCCTATGTACGAACATAAAGCTGGCTGTAAATGCTGTGTACAAATTTGTTCCGACCCACATTTTGTGTTGTTGTGTTGCTCCATTTTTAACTATGTACAAAAAACTACAATGCAGGGCTGATCTTATGTTCTAAAATGCCAAAAAAGTAGTTTGTGTCTAATAAACTTTAGATTTCACACACAACAAATGCATAAGATAAGTCTTCCTTCAATTGCAGCCTAGAAAGTGATCGAAAAGTCCATCATTTCTTACAGATGGAGTTACACATGGGTTATAATATCTTGGGGATGTGGATGGGGGAAGAAAAGAATGGGCAGGGAAGTGTTATAATTTCACATTCCTCTATAATTAACACAGAATTTAACTTTCCAGTCAACGTTCAAAGAATGATTTCATAGACCACTAAGAAGATTCATTTCTTTTTCATTTCCGTTCTGCTTCCTCTCAATATCTCAGAAAAGAAATTCTCCTTACTACATTGTAGGAAGCAATCTCAGACCTCCCCCGCATGGGATTCGTGCACATGGCACGATGTCCCCACAATGGTCACGGGCACAATTTGGGCATGGAATCGGCCTCACCGTTGAGTTACAGTCCTCTTCTTCTTTCATTCTGTTTGTTCTATCTAAGCTTGCTATAGACCAATTGTGGGGAACCTTTTTTTCATCTAGGGCTTAGATTGGCAATTTCAAATTAGTTTATGGACAAAAAAAAGAGAAAGAAAAACAAAGTTGTGGGGAAGACTCTGATGCTCGCCAACAATCATCTGTTCAGTAGCAAGCGGTAGCCCCTTCCTGGCCGGGGAGAGGCTGTGGCTGAAGCTTGTACACTGGGAGGAAGCAACAGAGCTTTCCAAAGCCATCACTTCCACATCCTGGGCCATCACTGGCAGTGGGTCACATCAATAGCAGCCATGGGGGAAAGTGAGGTCTGCCAGATTTAAAAAGAGATGGGGCCACATTTGATCAACAGGCCTGGAACTCCCTGTCTCTGTTATGGAGAGTTCCATATAATCATTCCTGAGGGTGCAATCCCCCATTCATTCAAGTTAATGGAAGTTGAGCCATTGACATTAATGGATGGAGAAGTGCATCCTGAAAATCAACCTTAGCCTAATCCAAGGAATACAGGGAGGTTGTTCATTTGTTTAATTTATTTATTTATTTTGTTGGATTTTTTTGGCTGCCATCTCCTGCTGCAGCAGCTCAGGGTGGCTCACAACACATAAAATGAAATACAGTATAAAAAACATAGAATCAATACTATATCAATAATCAATAAATAACAATAAAACAATATCCAATAAAACATTCAGGTGGAGCTAAAAAGAGTCTCCCTCCCTCCAACCCATCCTTCCAATTCCCTCACAGAACAGCCATGTCTTAGACTGTCTCTGAAAGGAGGGGAGGTCTGGGGCCAGACAGACCTGTCAGGAGGGAGTTGTTCCAAAGCCTCAGTGCGGCCACCGAGAACACATTCCCCATCGTCGCCACCCGAGAAACCTGGAGGACTTCAAGCAGGGCGCTCTCAGCCGACTGCAGGGGCCGAAATTTAAATGCTTTGAAACTTTTGTTTTTTACACCATCCCTTTTGGCTCTGATCTTGCACACTCCAGAGTGGATTCTGACACAATTTTAAATTTGTTGCTTCAGATTTGCTAGGGCAGCAGAAGAGTTATGCACACAGGCAATACACACTGTTAGGAAAGGCTAGCTGCGGGCTATTGTGTTTTATCGACTGACTGATTGACTAACCTCACTACTATCCAGAACAAGCAGACTGTTTGTAAACAGAGGAACACACACACTCCACATTTTCCATGCTGCATTGTTTACATTGGTTCTCCATAAAACTCATTATGTTGTTTATTCATCCCTCTTAGATTGGGACTGCTTTGAACAAAACACCCAGTCATTCTAATACACAGTTCTAATGTTTCTCATTTTTCTTTCCCAATAGCAGTGCTATAAAGGTATTTACATGAAACTAAGCCCCAAAGCTATCCCCCCACCCCCCCGAGATTACACACAATATCTAGAGACACTAATATGTTTCAAAGCAAAAAATAAAATAAAAACTAGTTAAGGTAAAACTGGCTGGTGGGCCTGCCTCCACCAAACCAAGCACATATTGAGATAAAGCTAAGTGTAAGGCTAATGGTTTAAATTGCTGATTACATTAGCACCAAATGAAAGCCACATAGCCATACAGAACAGGATAATCATACAGGAACAATTCCACAGACACATAAAAATCACTGGATGTGTTGACAAGTTTGAACTTGTCCAACATATTTAAACCACACCTGCTCCTTGAGAAGAACTGTGATAGAAAGCAGGGTCCGGAAGCTGCGACTGTTATAGAAATCTTGCTGAAAAAATTCAGATTTTGTACCATGTGAAAAATAAGAACAAGCAGTAATAGTGGACTTGATTCTTCCTTTTAAGAGTTGTGCTTCTGGGGATTTGCTGATAGACGTTGCCTAGATCTCAGGCCTATGAAGCAGGCATGACATTTTTACACACACCTTAAAGTTTTGTATTTTTCAATCTTCTGAGTTTACAAGTCCACAAGTAAGTTCCAGATGCATTTTTCACTCACACACACATCCCTGAGGCAGTTCCTGGATGCATTCTTCACACAAGCACTGTCCTGAGGCAGCCTAAAGTAGCCGCAGCTGTAGACGTGAGGGGCTGCCATGGAAGATCTGGGTGAGTGATTTAGACACACAGAAAGTTCAGGATGTAACAGCAAACATGCAGGAGAAATGTGTGTGTAAAAACACCCATTGTCTGTAAACAGACAGACAGCAGCTCCACATTTGTCCAGTCAAGTCCCCATTACCCCCAGGTTTACCTGTCTGTCTGATTGGTGCCTGCCAGATATTCAACACAGAGTAGGCCATGGCTGCTCCAGGACAGCCCTGCACACGGCACTCTGGAAGATCCAGGCGGACACCTCGCAGAGCAAGCCGGCCAAACTCAGGGCAATGGGCAAACACCAAGCTGCTGATGGTCTGAAAAGCTGCCATGAGCCAAATGGCCTGAGCAGCTCCCAGAGAAACCGTGGCCATCTTGGCTCCCTGTCCCCACCCCAGCCCTTAAAGGAACACATGTGAAATCCAAACATACATTGGCCCCACATGGGAACTCTGCAGGGAGATGGGAGGCCAGTGCCTGCAGGAGCCACAGGGAGATGGAGGAGCAGCAACACCCACCAGCTCCCAACCTGAACTGCCTGCTCTCCAAGCCTTTCAGCCATGCCTTTCCATTCTCCCTTCCCCTTTCCCTGTTCATTCTGGCTTCTTAACTAAGGGCGTTTTCAGACAAGACACTCTCCACCCACCACCCACACACTATACATGATGCAGGGCTGCGGTGTTGTCCTATGGGGGCCCTGTAACATGTATAGTGGTTGGGAGGTGGGTAGGGAGTGTCTTGTATGAAAACGCCCAATGTCTTCCTTTTGCTCCCAGACATCAGTGTTGTGCGGGTGTCATGGGGTTCCCAGGGCTGGCCAGGAGCTGGTATTTCTCCACCCCGCTCTGCCAGCCAGGTGTGTGTGTGACTTGTCAGCGGCTGGCCTAGCTCCTGGGGCTGTTGGCAGTAAGGGTTTAATGGCTGCTGCCGTGTCCCATTGCCATGGTTGCAAGGGGCAGGTTCTGGGCAGGGCGTGGGGTAATGAGCAGTGCAGACTGTGCCGCAGGGTTGGCCCACTGTTTGTGGGTTCTTGACCTGGGGCTTTCCCAGGGCAGGGGGAATGTGTGTTTGCTGCTCACACTCATGGTTCACCCACACACTGGGTTGTCTGCGGCCAAACCCATGGAGACATGTGGCCCCTCCTTGGCGCACCCACATAGCTGCTCTGGGGCTCCAGGCTGCTCCCAGTCTGTCTAAAAAACCCCATTTAGNCCACACACTGGGTTGTCTGCGGCCAAACCCATGGAGACATGTGGCCCCTCCTTGGCGCACCCAAAACTGCTTTGAGGGGCTCCAGGCTGCTCCCAGTCTGTCTAAAAAACCCCATTTAGGGCACAGTCCTTAGCCCCACAAGCGCAATGCACATGAGCACACACACAGGAGAGCCGCACTTGGCAAGTGTGCAGCCTGGCCCAACCTGAACCCTCGCATCCTCCACCCTGCCTCCTCCACACAGCATACCTATCGGGCGCGGGGATTCGGGGTCGGGCCAGGCTGCATGCTTGCCGAGCGTGGCTCTCGTGCCTTAGTGTTCACCAGAAGCATTTACCCCTGAAGGCCCAAACAACAACAGCAGTAGGTCTGGATGTGAAGGATAACTGGGAAATTATACCCAAGTGAACATTTCCAAATCAACAAACAAACACACACACACACACACACAAATAAATAAATAGAATCTGATTTTAGAAGAGGAAGAAAAATAAGATTGGGGTGTCGCCTATTTTTAATTAAAAATGAAAAAAAAGGTTTGGTTTGCACCAGCCTGTCAAGAAATTTTGGAACTTTACATGGTGAATTTTGGAACAAATATTTATTTGCATTTGAGTTGTTACTGCCACCGTACAAATGACATACATGATGGGACACCTTCACTTGCTCTCCCTTTTGCTGTAAGTGGATCTTAGAACAGTGGGCAGTTATTTTGTAGTCTTCCCCTTTCATGAAGTTTGACTGTTCACTAACTTTCATTTTTCTCCAGTGTTTGTCCAAATAAGAAGTGTAGTATTTGGCACATGGGACTATTCTCTTAAGATTTATATACACACCAATCACCAAGGTTTTGGTGTTGTTTTCCAGTAGTTGTAACAACTACTGTACAGATGTTAACCTATTACTATCAAGGGGAACCAGGGTAGTATGTTGTACGAGAAGCTGCACCAGGAATCGAGACTTACACTTGTTTCTACTCATTTCCTCTTACATGTGATCCCCTAGCTGTTTAGCACTGTTAGCTCTGCACTGGCTGCCTATATTGATTCAAGGTGCTGATTTTGACCTATAAAGTCCTGAACGGTCTGGGCCCTACCTAATTGAGGAATCACCTCACTCTCCAGGTCCTGGGGTGGTTCTTGCTGTCATCAGGGGATGCCCTTCTAGAGATCCGAGATATCACTGGGTGACCTCAGAGAGGAGGGCATTCTCGGCGGACATGCCTGTGCTGTGCAACTCACTCCAGGTGGATGTCCACCTCTGCCTGGATCTCCTCACCTTCCAGTGGCAGTGTAAGGCTTGGCACTTCCACCAGGGGTGGAGGGGATGGGTAGAGACGGAAAGGAAGAGGAATGAGTGCTGGCTTGAGTTTATTAGGGGTATGGGGTTAGGGTGGTTTTTGTTTATTGTTTTGGATGGTTTTATTGTTATTGTATTATTGATTTTTTTATTGTTTTATGTGCACCACCCCAAGCTGCTTGAGGCAGGAGGGGCAGGATAGAAATTGATGTAATAATAATAATAATACAATTCATATATTTGTTTTACCCAGTGCAAGTCCCAATTACTTCATTGGGACTTATGCCTTCTTGCTCAACAGCTGGAACACTGTACTCTGACACTAAGTTGGCTCTCATGTGATTTGCAGCAGGTCAATTTGATTCTCCTGACCTTAGTTCATCATCTATAAACTAGGGATAATGACACCTACCATCATGTATACAGTGTTCAGTGATCTATAGCAAACACTGCTATATTACAGCTAGGAGCTATTATTTTATCTGTTCTTAGCAGTCAGAATTAAAAAGGACATTTGAAAAGCAGCTTTGTCTTATATTCCTGTTTTACTGAACTGTAAAAAGTACTCTGTAATTTAATTAAACCACAAATAACCACATTCAAATTATACCATTATGAAACTGCATTACCCTACAATGGAATACTAATGGCCCCATCTTTGAAGCATTAGCTATGCTACTCCTGTTACAGACAATGAAAGTCATGCAGTCAGACTCAGCAAAAGTATAATAAATAGCTTTAAACGTGGGTGTCTATAGCTAGACTTCTAAAACTCATTTGAAAGATCTAAATAATTAATTGGACTGTTTTTTCATAAGTGCTAAGTCCAAGCAAGTTTCCTAGAATTCGCAGAACAAAGCCAGCGTTCAACACCTTTAGAAAACTAGTCAGAATTTGTTAGGAGTGTGCTCCTCCACCATTAATATCAATAGAAATGGGGTCATTTTGATTTTAATGAATGGAGGATTTATACCCTAAATGGCTAAATATACATTTAGGACCCTAATTTTAGAAACTCAGGTTTGAAAACTTTGTCCATGCTATTTAACTGGATTCAAATTACATCTCACTACCCTCTATATTTCCTTGGGTTTGTAGACTTAGGGTGTTTTTAGACAAGCTGGTTAGTATGGTTATTATGATTCAGTGAAGAATCATAACCTGGAAACCATTTGCTGAGGCTGCAGTTAAAGGTGCTTGGTGTCAGTGAGTATGCACACAGATGGGTGGCCAGATATGCTAATTTTAGAGGACTCTTATGTGAAATAAAGGTTGCATGACTACATTGGCTCCAATGACACCCCCAGGGCTCCAATGCAGCCCTGCACCTTGTATTTCTCATAAGTGTCCTCTAAAATGTGTAAATCTAGCCACCCTAACACACACACACTTCTGTGTCTAGGATAAAATCTGCACCCCTTTCTAAAAGGTTATCTCGGTGGTTGGACGTAAATTTAGTCTGCCTCCAAAACCCATTATAATAAGCCTGCTCCTGTTCTTAGAAGGTGGTGTTTATATCACCTAGAAAAGTCCAGCTAAACTAAATCCTATTTTGTGTAGAAAGAAAAGGCTTCTCATTTGTGGATTACCACAGGATTTTATTCCCTCACTGGTCCTAATTAGTATTTACATGCAAGCTCTAGAGCAGTGGTAAGGCTTCTTGGGCTCAAATGTCAACATCATGCAAATGGCATACAACTCTTCCAGATTTCTTTTTCAGATAGACATTGACTTACACAAATGAAAGCCCAAAGCCATCTTTCCCCCAGATTACACATAATGGGTGCAATCCAACTGCCATTTTACGCTGGTGGCAGACGCAGCAGGAGGAAAGTCCTCGGGCGGTCACGCAGCAAGCTACACAAGGAAACAACGCGTCCCCTCCGATGCAACCCCCTGAGCCCACACATCCCACAGCCCAGGGGATGGAGCAGGATGGAACCTGAATGCGTGCCGCCCAGTTCTATCGTGCACCTGCCGCCAGCACAAGCCGGCAGTTGGATTGCACCCTAAATCTAGAGACACAAAAAGTACTTCTCCCAATTATTTACCAAATGCAATAACAACATAAGCCTTTTATCCACATTAGAGCTGCAACAGGTAGCACATTTACTGCCCCTTGGTAAAACCCATATTTTCAGGCCCCTCCAGCAGACAGCTGTCCTGGGGCATCCTAGGACACCCTGGGATGCTGATTGTGGCACTCACAGTTTCCCGAGCTGACTCACCTCACCTCCGGGCTGTTGCTTCTATGGTCATGGTCGCTGCAACCAGACCCTCACTCCTGCTCCTCCCCAGCTCGTGTGCTGCTCAGCTAAGCTGAGAGCTTCCCCACCTGGCATTTTCTGAGAGGGCGGGGTGTGAAGAGGCCTCTTCCCACATGCATGCACCTCCCTAATAAGTTCCCCCATTCCCAGGAGGACCCAAAATGGGGGTCACAGCAAGGCAAGTAGCAAGGATGCAATTCTGCAACCCATATGCATCCACTGCACAGGGAATGTGATGTGCATACAAGCCACACACAACTTGCATGAACATGCATGCATGAATTTAGTATTAGCATCTATGCCTTTATTGGGAAGATATTTATCAGATTTTAACAAGCAACTTTTATTGTACTTTCAAGGATGACTTATTTACTTGCAGGAGGAAACATTTAAGTGAATCTTTTTGCAAGACTATTAGGGTGAACTCACATGTAACTCTGCTGAACTCTAATGTTTGCGGGGCCCCAGAAGCTGTATAACAGCCCCGGTTGATCCCCAGATCACTGTTGTGTATGAGTGAGACACTCCAAGTTCCAGCCCCACTTTAAACTCGGATCTGATTAATACATCAGATCTGAATGTCAGATCAGAGCATGTGCACATGCAGCCCTTGTCCAAGATGACACCATCAGCATCGGTGTTTTCCAAAATGGTGCTGCCTCTGGCGCACCATCTTGGAAAAGGGATGCACATGCTCAGAACGGCCCTGGTGGCAATTTTGAGTATTCACAGAGGCTTCCCTCCTTCCCCCACAAGAAGCCGAGTGGGGAGAGATCCAGCGGTGAGACCCAGCAGCTGGAGCAGTCCCCTCGGACTTGAAAAGCTAGCCAGGTGAGTAAAAGGGTCCCCCCTTTTTTTGCAAGTACGGGGGGGGGGGAGGGCCTTTCTTGAGAATCTCACCTTTTAATTAATTTATTTATTTATTTTAAAACTTATACCCCGCCCCATCTGCCACAGGCAGCTTGGGGCAACTTACAACAATAAAACAATTAAAACAATTAAAAAACATTTAAAAGGAAGAAATAGAAAAAACAACCCCCTCACCCCCTACCTCACCCACCCATCACCCCTCTTCCCTGCCAAACACCTGGTGGAACATCCAGGTCTTGTTTTCTCAGCAAGAATGCAGCCAATTCTTAGCTCATTCTCATTTGCAAGAAAAAGCCGAGAATTCTGTTTCTCATTGAGAAAATCCAGAATAAGAGAACATAAGAACATAAGTAGTGCCATACTGAGTCAGACCAATGGTCCATCAAGCCCAGCATCCTGTCCTCCGACAGTGACCAATCTCGATCAAATGAGAGAAGAACCAACAGTCAAAATGGGCAATCCGAATCCATTCCCCGTTGTTCATTTCCAACTTCCGATAGTAAGAAGTTCATCCCGTAAGCTACTTGGTTAATAGCCATTAATGGACCTACTCTCCAAGAACTTATCAAGTCCCTTTTTAAACCCAGCTATACTACTGGTCTTGATAACGTCCTCTGGCAACAAATTCTATAAGTTAATTATGCATTGATTGAAAAAGTACTTCCTTTTATTTGTTTAATCTGCCGGCAGCTAGTTTCGTGGAGTGTCCCCTAGTTCTTGTACTATTTGAGAGGGTAAATAACCATTCCCTATCTACTTGTTCCACACCACTCGAGATTTTATAAACCTCTATCATGTCCCTCTCAGTCTTCTCTTCTCTAAGCTGAAGAGACCCAGATTGTCAAGCCTCTCTTTATATGGAAGCCATTGCATACCCTTTATCATTCTCGTTGCCCTTCTCTGTACTTTTTCTAGTTCAGCTATGTCTTCTTTGAGATGGGGTGACCAGAACTGCACACAATATTCCAGGCATGGTCGCACCATTGATTTGTAGAAGTATCTTCTTTCAGCCCTAGTTCTGAGGACCAGGAGCCGTGCAGCTACTGAGAAATGAAATAAGACACAATACTATTAGGGCAGTGCAGTGCTTGGTGCAGAACTGCCCAATAGTTACATGCAGCTCCCAAGAAACTAGGGATGTGAGAACACCTGGGGGGGGCGGTTTCGGTGTTTGGTCTGTTTGGGGTTTGGCCCCCCCGAAACCATTCAGGTTTGGGCTGTTTGGCCTGAACCTGTTCGGTTTCACCGAACCCATTCAGGGGGGTGGGGGGGAACCTGATTTTCCCTTCCCTCTCCCCCCTCCAGGCTGCGCAGGTGGAAGGGGTGCCAAGGCTCACCTCCCCCACCCTTCCCAGCCTACTAAAAAAAAATTAAAAAATTAAAAAGCCACCCCAGGGATCGACCAACCTGGTGGTGCCGGGACTCTGACCCTGGGTCCAGTGGTGGCCCTGGCACTGGCGGCACTCCAGAGTGCTTCAGGCCCCTTCTAGGCCTTCCGGGAACTGTGCCAGGGCTCTGGAATGGGTCTGGTGGCAGCAGTGGCAGCGGGGAACAGTTCGGGTTCAGGGTGTTCGGGAATGGCCCGAATGTTCGGGCTGAACACTGAACCCCCGAACTCTGTTCGCACATCCCTACAAGACACAGTTTGGCCACTTCTGACATATACCAAGAGGAAGGAACTTACAATTCAGCTAAGCCTCTTTTCCACCAGGTCCATATCTGTTTAACTACCTTCTTTTAGCAAGGAGATTTTGATGAAATGTTTGACCTTATTACACACTTAGTATTAATTTGAACTCTGAGATGTGTGGAATGTGTCCCTGCAAATCTATTTTGGAGAAGTTAAGTATCCAGTGATCAGAAAATGAAGAACTGAGTCTTTATTTGCTTTAGTTTGGGTGGGAATTAAACATTAAAGCTGCCCTTTTCTTGGAAGTATTTTTTTAAGCTTAACATGTAAGAATAACTATAAAACTGTATTTGGCATATCTCTAACTTAAGAGCCAAACTCATATTCAATGAAAACCTCAATATAATAAATGCTCCTGGACTGAGATATTATATGCCAAGTTATATTATGGAATCAATTTTTACAGGCGAACCTTGAAACAGATTTATAATGGAAACCATTACAACTAGACAGCCAAATCCACATAATGTCTGAATTCAATGGAAGCACAATTAAGGCATTCTGTGTAATGCATATGGAAAGTCCAATGAATTTACAATATATTTCTTTGGCTAGTTGGTAGAAAACAAGGCTCTCTCCAAACTGTAAACAGTTTGATCTCATTTAGTTAAAACCAGGCCTTGTGCTATAGCTAAAGATGTGTGGTTGTCGCAACATTTTACACCTGGGAAACATTTTCTTTTCTTGCCCCTGTTTGGCAGTTCTGTACAACATAACATTATCTTAATGATCTTAACGCAAACAAGATGCAACAAGAGATAGTCCAAAGTAACGTTATCTGCCACAACTTGTTAGCCGTTAGGGAAATACCCACCCTTTTCACTTTGACCATTTTCCACTTGCATTTTGCATAGCAAATATACAGGAGAGTAATACATATTCATTCTAAAAAATGCACACAAAATTGTCTCACGTATTGTTTCAAGTTGATCCATTCTGATGACTAGGTTGTCTGTTTTGTTGTTGTTGTTGTTGTTGTTGTTGTTTTGCACACACTTGCCAGTGGGATCACTTGAGTAAGTGTTATACAATCTCTCTTCTACTGAGTAAAAACAGAAGTGACTGTGCCACAGCGGTAAACCAACCCGGCTCGGGAAGCACGGACACAGTCTGGACATTCAGGCAGCTGGAGGTGGGAAGATGCACAAATGTGTGGTCGCCCATTCCAATCCCCATATTGTGGCTAGCACCCTGCCCCCACCATGTTGGGTAGCCATGGTGGCCTATGGCAGTCAGCCATGGTGGGCCTGATCCAAGCCAGCAGGAACACATGTTCCTGCTTTGCCCTGAATGGGTTGGTAATAACCCAAGCTGTGACTTTGGCCATTTGCCACAGTGAGAACCCAAGCTAGCAGCCCACATGTCCGAGATAAGTCAGGGCAAACATCTGGCAGCCCGGTAACAAATGTGACAGTGGCCTGTAGGCCAAAGCAGGCCAGAGAGGGTTACTGTCACATTTGGTTTTACCCAATGAGCAATTTATACATGTATTGAGCAAGTTAACCTGACTCCTATTGTTAAAAACATCTAAAACGGACCTACCTGAATCTCTACACCTGAAAAATTGGGGAAAGTTTGGATTTACATCAATTCCTGTTTGTAGTTTCTGTTAAACATGCATTTTTCAAATTAACCTAATTAGAACTATTCTGAAAAGCCAATTCAAGCCAAAATTATTTTTTATCATTTATACAGCATTTTCAACAATCAAAGTGTTTTGTAATCCTATCTAGGGCCATTTTAAAAATGGGCACAGCTGGAGGTGGTGGTGGTGGTGGTCCATGTGTGCCACATGGTGTACTCATGTATATCTGGTGGGGGGGGAAATCAGATGGGCTGGACTGGGTGTGCGATGGGTGTGCCCACCGTCATGAAGGAAGATAGGGTCATACATGACCAGAGGAACATACATGCACTGTTAATTTATAGAAACCAGTTTGTATTGCAGTTAAGCTTTTACTTGTGAATTCTAACCTTGGATCTCTGTCTTGTTCATCCCCATGTGGGTCAGAGCTCCCCAGGTCCCCTTCTGGGTCTTTCCCAGCCACATCTGCTGACTGGGTCTGGGACTTGGTTTGGGCCTGGTCTTGGTCCTCAGTGGAGTTCAGGGTTTGAGGTGCAACCTGTTTGAGGCTCTCAGAGCCTTGCTACTCCTCTCCTTCCCCTTCTGGGTCGCTCTCTGGCTCCTCATGTTCTTGAGATTGAGCTTTTCTCACCCTCCCGTTCAACACCCATTTGTTTATTGCATTCCCCACCAGCATCTGATACTTTGCGGTTCTGGGGAGCACAGCCACCTTGATTTGTCCCTTCACCCCCCCTCCCAATCCAACGCCACCTCAGCTGTGGGGGTTTCAATTTCTTGTCCTGTGAAGTTAGTGATGGAGATCTTGTGGGGGTGGGGGTGGGGGGTGTAACACGATTTTGGGATCAAATCCTCTCTGACCATGACCATGCCAGCCCCATTATCAACTCGGTCCATACAGGACACATCATTTATTTTGGCTGGTCTGAAGAGGTGTGCGTTTTCTGTGGGTGGTTTGTGGAATGTGTAACAGATATAATCCCCTGTGAGAGTATCTGTCTTCACTAAGGCCAAGTTAGCATCAATCTTAGATCTGGTTTGGTCCTCAGTTTTCCTTGAGTTGGGGCAATATCTTGCTATGTGTCCTGACTGGTCACAGGAAAAACAGTTTCTGGAATTGGACTGTGAATTGTGGGGAGTGTGTGCTGTTTGGGGTCTGGGGGATCCCTGGCTCCCCCCACCCACGTTCTCATTTGGTTTGTTCTGGGTTGGGTTACCCTTCTCAGAGTGGGGAGGTTTATACCCATGCTGCTCGTGGTAAAACCCTTGTTTGGACTTTCCCCCCATTATTTGGCTTCTTTTCCCCATAAGCTGAGATAGCATTTGCAGTAAATTTGTCTGCCCTCCTCCCTGCCTCCTTGATATTTGTGATCCTATGATTAAGCAAGTGTGCTTTTAGGTTAGGACTGCAAACATTAAAAAATTGCTCTAGTACTACAAGATCAATTATTTGGTCCCCAGTAGCATTCCCTCATGCATCTAACCATTTCACCCCATACTGTTTCAACGTATTACAAACATCGGAATAAGACATACCATCGCCCTTGTTAAAGTTGCGTAGTTTCTGGTGAAAGGTTTCTGGAGTGATCACGTATGCCTCAAGAACTGCATTTTTGAAGTCATCAAATGTCAATGCTTGGTTTTCCTCTGCTTTTGTGTTGTACATGCTTCTTGCCTTCGCTGAGATCTTAGTTAACAATAACTGGATCCACATGTTGTTGGGAATCTTTTCTTGTCAAAATATGTATTGTGCGGTGGTGAAAAGTCATTGATGCACTCTCTGTCATCATACTGAGGTATGAGGGGTGCGTAGTCTCAAATCCTGCATCTCCTGTCGTCGTCAGTGTTGCCTCCTGTAGGGAGTTGAGGGTCCATTCCTACATCCTTCTGGGCTTTCAGGAAATTGATCTGGTGTTGTTTCTTTCTGTCCTTCTCCTCCACTCGTGCTCACCTTTCTTTTTCCTTCTCCTCCGCGCGTGCTCGCCTTTCTTTTTCCTTCTCTTCCCCTTGTGCTCCCCTTTCTTTTTCCTTCTCCTCTGCTTGACTTCTCATTTTCTCCAATTCCAGTTCCTTGTTGATCTCCTGTTGCATTTTCCATTTCTCCAATTCCACTTGTGCCTTCGTTTTCATCTCCTCCAGTTGGAGTAGAGTTGGCTGGGCAGGCTCACCCTCTATGTGGTGAGGTGGCAGGTTGTCCCTTGCTCTCATTCTGGATTTGCCACATTTTGAAGTTTTTGATAAGTTGTTTTAACTGTTCTTTTGTTTTCCCTGCTATTTCAAGACCTCTCTTTTGGGCTTCCCTGATCAGTTCTGACCTTCTCAGGCCATGAAAATGCTTTGGAAGCCTTATTTTGCTCACTGTCCCTGACCCACAAAATCAAAACTAAAACAACAAACACTGCACACTCTGGTCAAAGATTTGCTTATTCCACTCTTAGAGTTGAGTTCCAGAAGGCGCTGGCAATACACTCTCTCCAGATATGGGATTTGCTCCCCTCAGAGGATACGGTACCACTTACTTTTGGTTACCCCCCTTTGCTTATTTAACTCTCAGAGTTGGGTTCCAGAAGGCGCTGGCAACTCACTCTCTTCAGATTTACTCCCCTCAGAGGATGCCACTTACTTTTGGTTATCCCCCTTTGATTTTCTACACATTGGTACACCAGTCTGAGCATAACCCTTCTCATTGGGTTATGCTACCCCACCTTTCTGGGTTGAGTGACTCAGTTTCCCTCACTTGCAGCCCATCTGAATCAGTTCTCTCTCTAGCTGATTCAGTCCTGCAAAGGGGACAAGACTTTTGTCACCCATGCTCCAGATACTTCCCGCTCACAGACTCTTTCTCTCTGGGTTTGCAAGTGCTTGAGGGCACAAGATACTCAGACCGTGTTTCCCAGTGTGAGATGACAGAAAGCCTTCTTAGTAAAGAAGAAAGTTTATTGATTACATAAACAAAGATAGTTTGAACTCAGAGTGGCAATTAAAACAAAAGTAAATAACGCAATCCTAGTTTGTACTGAGAAGGTCCCTAGTTAAGATCTTACCCTACAGAAAGTCCATGTGCTTGAATCCATTTCTTAGACAGATGTAGTGAGGCTGGGCTTTGAGTTCTTAGAAGCAAAGTCTCTTCTCTCAGTGCATTGCTTCAACAGGCTAGCTGACAGACTCCTTCCCTCCAGCTATAATCTGAGATTCAGCAAGCCCTAGGTTGAATGAGTTCCCAACTGACACTGTTCTCTATGAGTCTGAATATCCCTTATAAGTCCTTGGGGGGGGACCCCTAGTTTCTTCTCGAGTCTTCCTGAAAGTCCTTTTGTTTTCCCCTCTTCTCTTTTGAACCTGTAGGCTCACTCACATATGCAGTTTCCTTTCATTTGCATTCTTAAAGCTGCTGTAAGAGACACTCACATCTTTTGGAAAGACCTCTTTTACATATCAATGCCTGTGGGGATGTGTGCTTTCACAATGTCTCCTATTTCACAATGTTACAGTAATGGTTTAACAACATATCTCAGTTTGGCATCATGGTCACAGACTAGTTTCTGTAACTTAATAGTACATATTATAAACTGGTTTCTATAAATTAACAGTGCATGTATGTTCCCTCTGGTCATGTATGATCCTATGTTTCTTCATGGCACCCACACACCACCCACTCATGTCCCTGCATGGAGTATCTCAGATTTTCCCCTGATGCTCTGTGCATGGTAGGGGTGTGCACTTCATTTTTGTTATATTGATAATGATAATGAAATTCTGAATTTTTGATATCATTATTGCAATAACGATAATGAAGATAAATAATATTGAAATAAATAATGATAACGAAAGTTATTATTGATTTTGTTATTGCCTGGCAGGTGTTTTTTGGAGGGAAATGTGGAGAAGGGAGGAAGGAGAAGACATCTCAGAGCTAGAAACAGTTTTGAACTCTTGAACTGGGCCTGTGATGGGAGGAGAAGGACCTGATGGATATAATCACTGGCCAATGAGCAGTGCAAGCAGGTCCCAGGCAGTTGCATGGCACCCTATGATTGCTCAATGTGTCCTCCCTCACAGAACTAATCATGGGGACTCTGGGGACGACACTGAAAACCTTTATGTTGCAGGTTTTCAGATGTTCCAAGCTGTTTAACTCCTGTTCTGTGTTAACTCTTGCCACTTCAGGTTGCATTTACAGAACTCTGGTGCTGCTTGTACTAAAAAATCTTCCCAGCCCTCAGTGTTATACTTTACTTTTCCTTATACCCTTATTTTACCTTTTACCTTCCCCTGTCTATCTCCTAGATAGATAGATAGATAGATAGATAGATCCTATTAGGCATGGGCGAACAGATCGCGGTTCGGGTTCGGCCGTTCGGTTCGGCCGCGTTCGGTTCGTGTGTTCGTGTTCGGCCGTTCGGTTCGGCCGCGTTCGGTTCGTGTGTTCGTGTTCGGTCATTCGGTCGTATTGCGCGTTCGTGTTCGCCCGTTCGGTTCGGTGGCGTTCGTGTTCAGCCGTTCGTGTTCAGTTGTTCGGGCAGGTCATGCGTTCATGGTCGGGCATTCGGTTCATTCGCGATCGGGTTGTGCGTTCGTGTTCGGACGTTCGGTTCGTTCGCCATCGGGTTGTGCGTTCATGTTCGGTCGTTCGGTGTTCGGGTGGTTCGCGCGTTCGCGTTCGGCCGTTCGGCCTTCGGCCAGAAATATCGCGAGATCGTGGGAAGCCGTAAAATCGGCGTCGCGCCGGAAATTCGTGTGCGTGTGCGCAACTGAGGCGAGAGGGTGTGTGTTTGTTTCGGTGGCTGCTTGTGTAGTGTGTTTTGGCGATTGTTGTGTTGGTTTTGGCTGTGCTGTGTGTTTGGGTGGGTTGGTGTGTGTTGT
>QEPC01004803.1:532224-546506 GCA_003113815.1 Sphenodon punctatus | reverse complement strand
GTGTGTGTGTGTGTGTGTGTGTGTGTGTGTGTGTAAAATCCGTGCTGGTTGGTGAGATGCTCTGTGTGTGTGTTTGTGTGTGTGTGTGTGTGTTTAAAATCAGTGCTGTTTGGCAAGATGCTGTGCCATGTGTGTGTGTGTTTGTGTAAAATCAGTGCTGTTTGGTGAGATGCTGTGCTGTGTGTGTGTGTAAAATCAGTGCTGTTTGGTGAGATGCTGTGCCGTGTGTGTGTGTGTGTGTGTGTGTGTGTGTGTGTGTGAAATCAGTGCTGTTTGGTGAGATGCTGTGCTGATTTTTCTATGGTAGAACCCGGGAGGCTGGGCAATAAGAATTTGTTGCATGCTCATCCTATGCCTAACCTCCGCTACACACCTATGTTAAATAAACACTGTCTCTCCGGCATTCTTTCCAAGCTCCCTCCCCAGCAGATCCTTGCTAAAGAGCCGCCCACTAGGAAAGAAGAGAAGATCAGCGACTCCCTCCTACTTCAAAACGCACCGCACAAGGCGGCAGGAGGCGGGGAGCAGATGCGGGACATGCCTTGCAGTGTGCGAGCCCTTTCCTGCTTGTCCCCCGATGCTGGATTTGTCGAGCTGAGAGCACAAGGGGTCTGATGATCTCGCTGCTTTGAGAAACTCCCCAAGCAGTGAAAGCTGGGTTTGCTTATCTCTTTCCCTCTCCCAAAGTTTCTAAAGTGCCTGGGGGAAGCGAGAGTTGGGAGTGTTCTGTGATGCTACAGACTTTCTGAAATGATTGGCATTGTATCGTCCTATCTTCCCTTTGGCTTTGAAACGAGAGATCTCGGGATTTAAAAATAAAATCGGATGGATTTCTGGGTCCCAGTTTCTTACCCATTTCCCATGGAATCATGACTCGTCCAGACTGGATGTTTAAAATGACAAGGAATGAGGGGTTATAATCTTAGGATCCTTCCAGCCAGGTTTCTTTGGGCTGGGATTAACTCTTTTGGAAACCTTGGTGTGATTGAATCAGCCAGACGAAACAGCAGCAGAGACTGAACAAACAAAACAAGCCAGCCCCTGCGCACGTGCTAACAGCTCCTTCAGCTGAGGAGGATGGAGGCTGCTCCTGATAGAGCTTTGTGATCCCTCATTGCCACGCTGCAGGTAATTGTATGTTGCATTTTCTGCTACCCCACTCCCCCCAACCTCCTAATATGCAATTTTACTGGAGGAACTTTCTTTCTGAGAGTTTAAAAACGCACTCCACTGGCACTATTTGCCTTTCCCTTGAGGGATGTGACTGGGGAGGAAGGGGATGCTTTTCTGTCAGGCCTGAGAGAGGGGGGATAGATTCGAGAGTCGCCTGATTTGTTATTGAAACAGCCTTTCAGCCGCTAGGGTTGCTGTGTTTTGTCTCCTCTGGGCTGTGGCGAGAGATGCAATGTTGTCTGAAGGGAGAGAGTGGCTGGAGAGTTTCACCTTTCGGCAGTCTGGACTTCTCTCCTTTCCCTTTTGTTTGCTTGATGCAGTTTTTAGTAGAGCAAAATAACACAGTTACATTCTGGTAAATGAGGGCCATTCTCCCTAATGGGAAGCATCTGCTCTGCAACAGGGAGGCGCCCGGAGCTTCCTAATGTAGCAGCTCCTTCGCATCTCTTTGCTGCTGCTGTTGTGAGTGAAGCTGGTTAAATAATCAGCGTCTTCCATCCACCTCCTACTTCCTTCCCTCACAGCATGGAAACCTGAGGCCACCAAGGGAACAAATACTGGTCTTGATCCCACCGTCCTATATTCACTCAAAACTCCCACTGAAGTCTGTAAGAAGATCCAGGCAGCGCGAAGGCGGTGGGTGGGGGCTGTCTGTGTCTACTGTCTACCTCTGAGCTCCGTTCCTCTCTCCGCCAAAGGAAAGGAAATTTGGCTCACTTTAAGTTTCTGCAATACCTCAGGGATCGTCTTAGGCACCCCTCCTCCTCTTTTGTCAGTGGCACAGCTCATTCTTCCATATGGAAGCAGCAGAGATCCTGATGTTAATACACAAGAATCCTTAGTACCCGATAGAATCATTTATAGCAGGGACAGGGAACCAGGGGCCAAATGAGACCCATGGCTTAGTTTTTATGTGGCCCTCTTTCCAGTTCCTTGATCTGGTTTTTGGATCCAATAAGGCAGCAGAGATGAGGGCATGCACACAAGAACAGGAGACAGGTCCATGATCTGACAGATCCTCTTCCTGAGTACATCCTCAAAGCACCACAGCCTCCACTTTCCACATGTGGCCCTTTAAGCATATGCTAATTTTAAAAGTGGCCTCTGGGAAGGAAAAGGTTTCCCAGTGGGAATCTCCCCCCTTGATTTGTGGGCAGTGGCTGGGTAACCGAGTGTAACTGTTTAGGAAACAGAGGCCAGTTGATTATAATTCTCACTAAAGCAGAGCACAGGGCCAATCAAGGAGCCACTGGGCTACTGACTTCCCAAAATTTTGCAGTGGTCCCTGAAATTTTGCAACCTTGGACCACAAAAATGATCTCTTGAGCCCTTTAGCCACTCGTCCCCATTGCAAGATTTGAAAATGTTACAGGTTGGTCAAATAGGCAACAGGAGATTCTGTCCACCCATCCCAAACAGACCTGGCTGTCTGTTTGAATTTTGAATTCAAAATTTCAAATTCAAATGTTTTAATCTTTGTCACGATTTCAATCCAAAAAGACATTTCAACCCTGACCGAACTTTCTCTCAGCTACTTACTGGTAGTTGAGGAGAGTCAGCTACAAACACCTGCATGGCATGCACCAACCAGAGCGGTGAGCTGAGATCCGGGCAAATAAACTACTAATAATCAGAGTGCCAAGCCTTCAGGAAGTAGAGCCAACCCTGGCAAGAGACAGGCTCCTGCTAGTTGCAACGCTGTATATTAGAAGACTTTCTGATTCGAACAGCTCCAATCTCAGTCCCTCCACCTCTCCCCCAAGTGGCTCATGTTCCTAGTTCAGATATCTATGTTCTATTGCAGAGAGGCTCAAATGCTTTTATAGTGTGGGCAGCATCTTACATGAGCACTGCTTTTCCCTCCCCTCTTCCTGGTCACAACTCTCATCCCACTATATGCTTGTGGCATGGAAACTGTAGCAATGGACTGCGTTTATATAGAGAAAATATTTAAATTGCATTTGATTGATATGCTTTGTCTTCTTGGGACTTGTTCACACACACAGTTGCTCTTTAGCAGGTGTGAGGAACTGCCAGCGATTGGGTCAAATCTGGCCCAAGTCTGGTTTTTATTTGGCCTCTTTCCAATTTCTGGATCTGGCCCATGCATCCAGCCCCTAGAAATAACCCATGGGCAGGGAGTGGAAATGAGGGTACGCGCACTCAAGGATAGGCAATGGACACGGGCTGTTTTTAGATGGACCCGTCTGGAGATCGGTCTGTGTGCGTTGCTGCGCGCTTCCGGTGAGTGGTGTGTGTGGGGGGGATGTTCAGACAGCGGAGGATGAGTGTGCGGCTGGTGTGTGCCCTCAGCCATGCACCGCTCACTCATGCTCCCACAGGGAGCAATGGGGGGAAACCCCAGGTTCCTCCGTGTGGGGGCCTGGTTGGGCAGTGCGTGGGTCACAGGAGTGCACCTCCAGACGGATGCCCAGGACTGTGGGGGACGGGTGGGCATGTCCTGTCTGAAAATGGCCATGCATTCAGGCATGATCAGCATCCTTCCCTCCCTATCCCCATCCTGAGTGCTCCTTAAGCAAACCCCACCCCAACATCTATCCAGCCTGCAGAGCTTGCACTAATTTTCAAAGAGGCCCGTGGGAATAGAAAACTTTCCCATCCCTGCTCTAAGATAATAACTGTCTATCTTAATGTAACCATCACTTTTGCTCTCCAGGGAGGGAGAGTTCGATGATCATTGATTGTGAGTCCAGAGGCAAGCATCCCTGTTAGTCCTCCCACTGTGCACTTGTTTTCCTGGTTTGTTTGCTCTCTGTGCCTGTGTGTGATAACTGTCTTGAGTAGTTCGGTTTCCCCATGCCATGCTGCAATTTCCTGCCTTCTGCTCGGTGAGCAGTTAACCCCACATCAATATGAGAGAGCTAGAACTCACTGAGTGGCTATGGGCAAGGCACTATGGCCCTTTTTAAATGGGTCGTGGCTTTGGGGGGGATGGATGTGAGCATGGCAGCATGGGGGCTGGGGTGTGTGTACATGGGCACATGCCGATTCCCCCCTGCATCTCCACTCATGGAACAATTGCTGTTTTGGCCAATTGCTCCGTGAGTGGGTGATGGGTGGGTGTGCACACGCATTTTGCAGGACCACCCACGCATGCCCACCCACCACAGTGGCGGTCACCGGGGCGGCACCCACTCATGCCCATGGAGTGGACCTGCATGGGTATGAGTGGGTGTGTTTTGTGTAAAAAAGGGCCTCTCTCTCAACCTCAGTTTCCCATTTATAAAATGGGAACAATACATCCCAGATCTATTGTGAGGGTTACTAGTCCTGCAAGGTAGGTCATTACTATGTAAATGAACAATAGAAATAGTATGGGCCATGTGCTCTTTGGAGCTTAGGTCATCCATAGAGTTTCCCCTTCTTGCAGTTTGATCCTGAGACTCCAATTTTGGCCTATAGGAATCTCAGGGTCAAACTGTGTTACTCATGTGTGTCTTAGCAGGTATATCAGATCCTCTAAACACTTGTAGGTAAAGGAATGGTACCTCCTGCAGGACATTTCTGCCAGTTCCGAACCAACTTTGACCAAACCTCTGTATCCACTTCCATTACCAAAGCTCTGGAGACACTGTGATTGTCATTTCACCTTCCAAAAGGATCAAAGCTGTGGTCTTTAAACCCCTTTACTCCAGAGTAGTTTAGGATGGCCAGATATGCAGATTTTAGAGGACATCTATGAGAACTAGAGGTTGCAGGACTGCATTGGTTCCAATTCAGCCCTACAACCTGTGTCCTCCAACATGTGCATATCTGGCCATCCTAGCCGGGAGTTCTATTAGAGTCAGTGGATGTGACCCACAAACCGTTTACTCTGGAGTAGTTCTATTGACTTCAGTGGGGTTATTCAGTGATAAGTAGTTTTGAGGATTGCAGCAAATGGGTGCAATTCTCGGCTGCTAACGTCAATGCGAGTTTTGTCATCGATTTCTGTTGGTTCAGGATTACCAACAATGGGCCAACTCCACAATGAGAGGCTTCAGGATTGCAACTCAAATAGCAATTGCAACTCAACTGCAATTGCAACTCAACTGCAATTCTTACGTTATTGGCCTGAATGGCAATTAGGATGCTTAAAAATAAAGGTGTATGAAGCAACCCTGACAGAAGAATGATTTTTATACAGTTTGTACTGTAGGACAGTATTTTTCACAATGATGACAGTTTGAATGCTTCAAGCACTTTGCAATAAGATTGTTCTCTCTCTCTCTCTTTGTTTTTTTTTAAAAAAACCTAAACAGCTTTCCCACTTAGAAAACTGAGTCTTGAAATTCCCAACTTTTTAACTTTGATGTTGTTGTAACTTCTGCTTGACTCTTGCAAGAGTTCTGTTAAAGGAAGTGGAGATTTAGTACTCTAAGGAAAATAAAATCTATAAAATATTAACACATGATTACTTCCTTTAAAAAGATACCTGAAGATGTGCATAGTTCTTACATACTTGAAGAATATTCATTTTGAAGAATGGTAACTAACTTATTAACTTGACCACAGATATTTCAGAAACTCATTCAGCTTGATGAGTCTTTCCTTTGAATTATAATGACTTGCATATGATGCTGATCGAAACAGAACAGCAGTCTTATTGCTTGCAGATTTAACAAATCTGACTTTTCCATTCAGAGTAATAGCCTGATAGAGGCAATACTGAATGAAGTAGTCTAATATAGATGTTCCCGTTCGGGTGCTCAGGATCCCAGGTGGGGTCATGCCATCTGCTGATGGGGTCATGAGACCAACTGATATTTGATTCCTTGCATGTCTTTCTTGCTGTTTGGGGTCATAAGACTACACTGAAGGTAAACACAGGCAAAAAATGTTGTAAACTACTGTTCTAATGTTTGAGTTTCCCAGATTATTGCCTGCATTACATAAATAATAATATAATAATAACAACTATTTACACTTACATAACACCCAGAACTCAAAGTTCTTCACCAATATCAACATATTAGGGCCTGTATATTTGGTGGCTTCTGTAAATGTTCTGATCTTTAAGGCAGCTGAGTGCTCCCTGAAATCACTGGAATTGGTTTCAGTGCTCCAATTGAAATAAAAGGCAGCTGTAGGTGCTTAACAGCTTGGAAAAATACACCTCTTTAGCTACCTATATATGAGATGACTAACTGCATGTTGCTATGGACAGAGAAATCATAGATAAGGTCAAAACTTTCACAGTTCTTCCCAAAACTTTAGCACTTAAATAAGTTGCCTGATTTTAGAAATGCTGATCACATGTTGCTCCCATGGAGTGTTTTGGCCTAATTAACATCACACAAACAACCAACATCCCACAGTAATTGACTGAAAAAATCCTAGATATCTTGACTTCTGGTTCTCTGCCCAAACGACTAGAAAGTACTGTATTACATGTATTATATGTAAAGACAAAAGCAGCAGTCTACCAACTGCTTACTCTCCATGGGCTTCAATGGGACTACTTTTGTGTAAGCAGTTTTTGAATCGTGGCCAAGAAGTATAATATACAGTTACCACTGAAAAAGAGAACATTAGTACAGAAAAATCAACACTGAAATAGCTAATAACTTTAAAGAAAAAAACCTTTTCCCAACAGATGTTATAGATGTTTGCCAGTGCTGTTTACTAGATTCCGGGGTGGGGTGTCTTTAGACATCACAAAGATCGGGTGTCAAAATCCATAAGCCCGTGTTTGACTGTTGTGTGTAACAATCCCAACACCAATTTCGTCACCCGTTGAACACGCGATGTGAACACCATTGCATCACAAGGACAATTTGTGTGTTTTGGCTCAACACGCGGCCAACGTTGTGTCTAATAATATTGCGTGGCATGTTAGCAGGTACAACAAGGGGAATGAGGTGGCACCTCTTGCGTGCTAAGATCGGGTGCTGAGCAAAACACTGATTTGCCCCAAAATGAGCTGTGTGTCTAAGCAGTGCCACATAGTGAACACAGGGCCAAACTGGTGTTCATATCAAGGTCAAAATACAAATTAAGAAACCTGTTGATGTTATGTCTAAAGACACCCAGGGTCTTTTCAGAGAAGCACCTCCCCACCCATTACCCACTGGTTACCCATGGCAACCAGTGGGTAATGCATGGGTAATGGGTGAGAAGGTGCTTGTCTGAAAACACCCACAGTTTTCAAAAAATGTTTTCTATTCTATTTATCCCGCACTCTGTCAGGCCTCTATGAAAGCCATAATCCTAGTGATCATTCTATACAGATGTACTTTAAAACTAACCTCTTTCTTTTTAAAAACAAAACAGGTACAGTGGAGTGAAGAAAACAGACAAGATGCAAAGGCGGGCAAATTTGGGGGCACTATCCGTGGTGCTGATTCTATCTCTGGGGCTTCCACAAATCATGCATGCGTGTCCACACCCATGTGCCTGTTACGTTCCCACTGAAGTTCACTGCACATTTCGATCCTTAGCAGCAGTGCCAGCAAGAATCTCTAAGCATGTGGAAAGAATCAATTTGGGGTTTGTATTGCAATTTTACTATGGAGTTTTGCTTCTTTGTTATTTGACTAGAAACCTACACGTTATTTCATACGTTATATAGTGGAAGCATTATTACTGAACACAGTTGCAGTCTTGGGACACAATATTTAAACCCCTTACTCCAGAGTAGCTCTGTGGACGGCAATATGGCTATGCTGAATTAAGTGGTTCGAGGATCATGGCCTAATATGTTTATCCAAATTATATTTCAGGTAATGATAAACTTAAATTTTCTAAGTTATCAACTGGTTATTTATTTATTTATTTATTTATTTATACCCAGTCCTATCTCTAAGGCCCAGGCAGCTTACAAGAAACAAATAGAAAAGGAAATAATATAAATCACATATGCATCCACAGACAACCCTTCAAAAACATTTCACCTTCCACATCACTCCCACATGCCCGACTCTCACTTAAGAGATGCCCCTTCCCCTCCTACTCTCAGATTTGTCCACCAAGTCTATACCTGCCCCATTTTCAAAGATGGGCCATGGCCAAACCCATATCCCTCATTCCCAATCATTCCCATAAAACCCCATCCCACCTACTCTCACTCATGGGGGAATTACCTTCCCCATCTCCACCTAAAAATCCCTCAAGACTCTACATCTCTCTCCCTCATAGAAGGGCTATAACCATCCCCAACTCCAGTCCATGTTTTTGTGATGGGAGTAGCTATTTTTCTTTGTAGTATTCTATAGGTAATACATACATTACATAGCACTTTAGGAGACTAGATAAGCTAAGTTTCCTTCTCCAAGGTCTGACAGTATATAAAAATGAATGATGTGTCTGAGATTTTACTCAGTTGATAAATTTTATTGTGAATTCTTGTATCTAACATTTTATATCACACGCGGGATAAGAAATAGTTTCAGGGAGTATAGCTAATGGAAAAACCATATGTACACTGGGTAGTAAGTGCTTTTTGCATAGTGACTTTTAAGCAGCATGAGTAACCAGGAAAGTTTCTACAGTATGTTGATAATCATTGGCATGTTTACACATTGTTCTGATTGAACCTTTGGAAATGGCTTCTACCAATCTCGGCAATCCTCAAAACACATTCTCTAGAATAATCTCTTTAAATTCAGACGGACTACAGTAGTGTAAGTGACTTTAGGTTGTGGTCTAATATTAAGACCGCTTTTAGACGTGCCGTAAAATCACGCACCACTTAAAAAATCCCGTGGGCAGGGTTTAGACGTGACATCACACACATGATTAGCTGCTCACACTTTCTTTAGAGCTATGGATTAATAGCGGGGTATTTAGTCTGCAGTACCTTGATAGCGAGGTATTTAGTCTGCAGTGCTAAAGAATGCTTCTTATTGTTTGATATACAGAAATAATATTGAGGTATTTACTCTGCGACACCAAAGAATGCACGAGCGGCTAATCATATGCGTGACATCACGTCTAAACCCCACCCGTGGGATTTTTTACGTGACGAGTGATTTTACAGCATGGCGCCGCGTGCATGTCTAAAAGTGGCCATAGTATTATTTCTGTATAACAAACAAGAGAATCCATTTCTGCTAATGTGTATTGCATAATATTGTGGGGCAGGTCATTTTGGTTTAGCCTTTCATGTGGCCCTTTAGAATTACTAACAGAGTAATGTACAATTCAACAGAAGAACTGTGCACTTATAGGATTGTGGTACCAATCCAGTATTCAGCATATGCTTAGCTTTAAGCATGTGAGTAGCTCCACTGAAATCAATGGAGTGCTTACATTTAAGCCCAGGTTTATGTGTTTTGCTGGTTTGGGACTATTAGCATATACTGCAGTTTAGAAGCAAACACGGTCAATATTTTATGACTAACAGTTCCAAGTGTCTCTGGGTGTTAACAAAAGTGAGGCTGGCCCGCTTTGGCCTACTGAGACCCACTTTGGCCTGCGAGCCACCCAGCAGTTTGTTGATGCCTTATCAGGGCTACCATCTGCCCGATAGGGCCACAGCTAGCTATAGTGTTTATTATGGCCTGCCATAACTTGGCCCAGGTCCGCTATGGCCAGCAACCATGGCTGCCTGTTATGGCGGGGAGCGCTGGGCACAGTGCAGGGACAGGTCCATCCACATGTTTGTGCTGCTTCCCACCCTTCCCAGTGGCCTGGCTGTAGGGTGGCCAGATATGCAAATTTCAGAGGCAACTTATGAGAAATACAGGTTGAAGGCATGCAGTGGCTCCAATACAGTCCTGCAACCTGTATTTCTCATGTGTCCACTATAATTAGCATATTGCCAGCACATTTGTTGGTTGGCGTGGCTGTGTTTCTAGCATGTTCCCAGCCCACAGTGGGTTGAGATGGTGGCACTATGCCATCACTTCTGTTAACACCCTCTGTTTTGGGGGGCCCTGACCAAGATTTTTCTAATGCTTTTCAGAAGGTTGGATCTCAGTGTTTCTGAAAATTGGCCCACTTTAAGGTACCTCAGGTTTTGGACCTAACACGAAGGCACCCAAAATCAGTAGTTTCTTCATGAAATCTTAGCCAAAGTCTTTACTTCTTGGAATTTGCTATCTAATTACTAAGTGTGACTTGATTTAATATTATTAAGCACTGGTCCCAGGCCCATAGATTGAACACTGGCACAGTAGGGGAAGACTGCATGACAAGGTCTTGCCTCAAGAAGTTCATGTACCATTTATTTGTTGTTGTTTTTTTTGTTTGTTTTAAAACATTTAATATCCCACCCCTCCTGCCAAGGCAGCTCGGGGCGGCTTACAATATATAAAATACATATAAAATCTATATAAAATAATAGAAAACAATATAAATGGAGGAAAACAGTGGGGAAACATTTGCCAAAGGAAAGAGGGAAAAGAAGGGGATGCCAAAAGCATTTAAAAAATGAATACAAATAAATACCCCACCTCTGAAAGTAACGACCCACCATCACCCGTCTCCCTCGCCAAAGACCCAGTGGAACAGCCAGGTCTTGCAATGATGTTGAAATGTGAAGAGGTCCAGGGCCACCTGGGCCTCCGCCCAGAGTGATGTCCACAGCCTCAGTGCAGCCACTGAGAATGCCGTCTCCATAGGGTATTTTCAGACGTTACGAGATCACAGTGAACCACGATGAATACACACCTGTGGTCAATGTGTCTCGAGCGTCTGTTTGGCGGCCGCCAGATGTTCGCCCCGGTCAATACCTGCATGGGGTCAATTTGAACCACGCTTCCCAGGCTAGTGGGGGGAATGTCCCAGGAAGCGTGGTCAAAGAGATCCACAGCGGGGACCCAAAAAAAGTAACATCTGGCCGTGGCGAATCCGGCCCGACGCGGCGGCCGCATTGGCCCTGCCGCCCGCCCGTCTCCCCGGAGGGTGGGCGGCGGGAGCGTGGAGGGGGCGGGGCCATGCGGCTGCACGTTGCACTGCGCAGCCCCGCCCCCTCCCAGATTCCCCGCCGGGATCCCCCCGGCACGTCTGTTACGGCATGATGGGGTGACCCCAGCGGGGAATGAATGGGGTGATTTCGGTACGGGGCCAACGGGAGAAGTGTGCTCCTGGCCGACTGCAGGGGCCAATCCAAAGCAAGGACAGTGAGACAATCCTGCAGATACATGGGGCCCAAGCTGTGTAGGACTTTATAGGTAAGAACCAGCAGCTTGAATATGGACTGGAAGACTATAGGCAGCCAGTGAAGAGAACGGAGCACTGGTGTAATATACTAGGTAGATATTTTCTTACCAGTATTGCAATTATTCCCAGGGGCCTGTGTTCATTAGATTTTCCCCATTACTGCCAAGGGGAAAACACAGTGAAAAACAGGTCCCTGGTATGAATTTCCCTGTTTAGGCTTTCAGACATTCATCTGAATCTTCAGACATCTTAGTCTTTAGACTAACAAACTGAAGGAAAAAACCTGGAACACATCTTATTTCTACATGGGAAGGGGGGAATTTGCAGGGACAGCAGTGCACATATCTGAACCTCCTCCACCTTTTCTGCTTGTCTTGTGCAGCTGCTGGTTCTTCACCATGCCTAGAGCAACCAGTATGAAGTACCAGCAACAGCACAAGGCAGCTGCAGTTGTGATCAGGAGTGAACTCTGGACTCCCACAACACTTTACGTCTCTGTGCAGGACTGCACACAGTTACTGTTGGCTCCAGCTATTCACATGAATGAGGGACAAAGGAGGAACCCTTCAAGCCCAAGTACTGCATGCTGTGGCCTAGGTGGTAGACCAGGAAGCAAAAAAGTAGCATGGTAGGCCTTCCTGGAGAGTGGTAGTTGCTACTGAAAGGGTTAGGCCTGCTGTATGCCACATTTACATTCCCTCCAATACCTACTGGGGCCAGTTGGACTCCCTTTGGAAATTTGTACAGGGTCAGAGGCATTTTAATTTATTCATCTTTAGTGGTTCTACTCAGGTACCTCTGTAGTACAGTGCCACTGTCTGGTATGACCACAGTGTTGGTGGTCTGGAAGAGAGGATATGGAGCTTCGACATATTTTCTCCATGCCATAAAGGAGTATCCCTCCATATGGAGAATCCTCAGGTGCCCTGTTAGAGCAGTTTTTTGACCTCTTTGCACTTAAATTATCCAGTGTCAAAAAGGGGTCACAGTGTGGCCTGTGATATCTCAAACTATCTATTACCACTGTAACCTTTTAACTGTTCCCATTTAGAAAATAAATTGTACTCACAAACAAATGAAAAATGAATCTTAAATTAAGTTAAATTTATACTGCACTCTGGAGAGCCATTTTACTCTATTCTGTCAAAGCAGTTGCCAAACTGTTCTAGTCTTGAGGTCTAGATTCTACCCTTGAGTGTGTGTGCGCCTCCCATTAGCTGTTAATGTATTTGAGCACCTTGATGGAAGAAGGTAAACTTATAGAACTTGTGCATTAACCATTATTATAAATTGTGTGTTTAATATTTATAGCCATATTATGTGTCTTGTACAGGGGACTATCCAAGGAGGTCAGCCTCCTTGCAACAGTGCGGCGTGTGCTGTCTGCAAATCTTTATAGGATCAGACCTAGAAAACAAAGATTGAATCTGCTGTACTATTTCAAGAGTTTGCAGTCCACACAAGCACCAGCTCTCATTTGCCACATTATTATTATTATTATTATTATTATTATTATTATTAATTATCTGCCAGCACTGCAGCATCACAAGATCCAATATAAACTGCCTTAAAACACTTCCAATCACATTATATGCCCCCTTCACCTTAAATCAATTGCCATCAATTTCCCATAATTATATGCTACTACATGCCATGAAATGCCGAGACAGGCAGACACAAATAGATACCTACATGCAGACTAGACATAGTCAAACACAGACATGCATGCACACTAGAGGTGAAACAAATAGTGGATTTCATTTCCAAGGATATTCCATATAAATGTGGCATACAGCAGGCCTAACCATTTCAGTAGTAACTACCACTCTCCAGGAAGGTCTACCATGCTACTTTTTTGCTTCCTGGTCTACCACCTAGGCCACAGCATGCAGTACTTGGGCTTGAAGGGTTACTTGTATTCAACTATCTGAACAATATCTGCAATCAAAATGGATATTTGCATATCTGCTTATTTATTTACTTAGTTTCAGTTATTTTGCTATTTTGATATTTCAGTTATTTCATTTCAGCGACCGTAAGTGAGCCATAGCACTATTAGTGCCAAAGACCAAAATAACCTAAACAAAATTAATTAAATAACGAAATAAATGAAATAACCAAAATGAAATAACAATAACGGATATCCAACAAAGCGGAAACTGAGAGTGGTTATTATCCATTTTTTCAGAATCAAGTCGGATAGTGTGAATTTGACAGATATATTCATTTTGTCGGATAGTCATTTAACCTCTAATGCAGGCATACATTAATGTGCATGTGCTTGCCACAGTTTGCCCATGGCTGAGATGTTGCCCATGGAGTCTATTCTGCAGTTCTTTAACCACTCAATTTCTACCCTGCAGTGGACATAAGATACCGCAATTTTCCTCCTCCACTAAAACATTTCCCTTTCCCCTCTACCTCTCCTCATTTTGTAGTGGATTTAAGTTCTGACAATAGTAAAGTTCAGTAGAGCAGGAGTGTAGCAGTGTTTAAACATGACGGGAGCCTGCTATGGCTGCCTGGGCCAGGGACTCCCTGTCACGTTTATTAACAGGCTGCCAGATGTGGATCAGCTGCTGCCCTGGCCTGAGTAGGCGACTGGCCCAGATGTGATCCCCCAGATGATTCCAGGTCCACAGACTGAGCCAAGGGCTGTCCAGTTGGGTCATAGCGGGCCCGCACATCTGTTTGTGGTTCCACCCTGTGCCAGGGATTGGGGTCCACCATGATGGGCAGCCTTGGCTGTCCATGATTGGCCACCATTACTGCCCATCACAGGGGGGAGGGCACATTTGTTCCGTTCCCCCACTGGGGGGGGAGGGTTGCTGGCCAGCCTGTTTGGACCCACATTTAATCTGTGCCCTTACTTGACCATGCGAGGGATCTGTGCCCTGACCTGACCCAGACCCCTCTTGGACCAGCTGCATGTTTATTTTCATCCTGTGTCTTTTCCTACAGGTACTACTCTAGGAGTGGGTGACATTTATTTATTTATTTATTTA
>QEPC01004803.1:520299-530518 GCA_003113815.1 Sphenodon punctatus | reverse complement strand
TCCCCCTACTGCCCCCAATCCAGTGTCAAAGTCACTCTGAATCCAAGCGATCTTGTCTGCGAAGTAGGTGACAAACTCCTCACAGCGGGCCTGGGACAAGTCCCTGTCCAGGCGGAGGAAGGCCGGACTGACTAGCCCCCGCACCACCTGAAACAGCTCCGCTGGGTGTGACTTCACAGACGCTATGAGGACAGCAAGGAACTCCTTCCTTGCTGTCCTCACAGCCTCAACATAGGACCGCAAATGGACCCTATGGAGAAGTCGATCAGAGTCAGATCGAGTCCGACTCCAGCATTGCTCCAACCTCCTGCCTACACGTTTCATACACGGCAGCCCCTCAGTAAACTAAGGGGCCCTGTGGTGACGAGACCGAGGCAGAGGGCGTCTCGGAGCCACCCTGTCAATGGCCTCCCCCAGCAAGCTGTTCCAATGCTGGACCAGCTCATCGACAGAGTGACTGTCCAGGTCCAAGGTTAACTCCCTCAGGACCTCTTGGAACTGCTGAGGTTCCATCAGCCTCCGAGGGCAGACCATCCTAACTGGCCCTTTCCCCTACTGGAGGGGGTGCTCTGAGAGACTGGCCTGAAGGAGATAATGGTTCATCCATGACAAGGGCACCGCCCTAACCTCCCCCACAACCGGACCCCCCCGCCTCAAGGTCAGAACCGAAGATCAGGTCGAGGGTATCCCCCACCATGTGGGTTGGGCAAATAACCTCCTGGGCCAAATCCGTGGTTGCCATGGTGGTCATGAATTCTCGCTCCGCTCCCACAAGGCCGGCGTCGGCGTGAATGTTGAAGTCCCCCAGAACCTATTATTATCAGGGACATGACCTATTATTATCAGGGACAGATGTTCACTGCGTTTCCCCATTGTTGGCAACGGGGAAAACAAAGTGAACATGGGTCCTTCATATGATTAAGTATTTCTTTGGCACAAGCAATGTACCTAGTACTTTACAATAATTAATTCTAGACACATTCCTACTTGGGGCGGGGGGGCTTGCAATATAGAATAGACAAGGGAGGAAGACAGGAGGAGATTAATATAGGGAGGAAGAAGGGGGCTGATCTTAAGCCCCACGTAGCACATGCACAACCCTTATGCACCCTTGCTTTGGGGACTGTGGCGCATGCATGTGCAGGGGTTTAGGATTGGCCCCATTGAAACATTCATGAAGTTGAGAAGTCACAAATGCATATGCTTAGGTTAGTTTCAGGGGAAATGGAGATCCTGAATGGCAGGACAGTAAATGGACCATCAGTGACCAGACTGAGGCACTGGGGAAAGCCTGGGAATTGTAATTTTTAAAGTTTGTTTGAGGCTAAACCCCATGAGCTAATTTAGTCTCAAAAATCTGATACTATAGAGATAAAGCATTGGTCAAGTTTACAAGATATCAAACTTGTAATATTTCTGGTTCTGGAAATTCGAGTCCTGAGATTTTCTTATTCACATACTGCAAAATATAGGGCTAACTGTATTACTAAGCATCACTTTTACTTATTGGACCACATCCTCAGCTGATACTCTGATATGAATGTCGCTACTCCAGGTGAGTATCTATAGAATTAAAGCAAGTGCAAGAAAGCAGGCAGCACATGATATTGTTCCAGACTAAAACAATATATAAAGAAACACTGAAATGGAAATGTATTGTCATTCTTTTCCTGTACATGCTTTTCCAGTAATGCTGCACAACAGCACGAAGAACTAAATACAACTATTCATCCCTTTTCCCCTAGTTCCTATTTATGGGTTTGTAACTTTTTTTTTTAATGTCAGGAATGTAAGTACATTACCTTCGCCCTGCCAAGAGGCAGGAAAGCTAAACAGTTTTTTGGAGAGCTCTCAGTCATGTATGGTTAGCTAGAGAGTTTTTTTTACCACTGGAACCAACCTATTTTAGCATTTGGTAGCTGGAGCCAAATCTCCATGGGATAGCATAAAACGTGTATAGAATATATGGTTTGGCAGAAGTAGTGTGTTATGTGATTGACATTAGGAAAAATTGGCGACCATGGAGACTGAGGTCCTGATTCAGCATTTTACGGTTTTACGTCAGGGAAGTTATACGCGCAGACAAGAAACAGTACTGACAGGTTCCCATGTTCACTGCATTTTCCCCTTGTGCTGCCAATGGGGTAAATGTAGTGAACACAGGTCCCTGAGCACTGTGGTGAATCACTGGTAGCCCTAAATTATCTTTTATATTTGTGGTCAATGTGATCCTCAAACATTTTAGCACTGGCACTAACGTTTAACTCCATTGGCAGTCCCATTCACGTCAATGGACACTGAGATATATAACACCAGCACTAGCATCCGGAGGATTATGCCCTTAAAGACTACAATTTCTAGGTGTAGATCGTTGATGCAGTTACTTGGACTTACACAAGCCCGGTATGGGCCAAATCTAGCCCACTAGGAATGGGCGAACGTAGTTCGGATGTTCAGAGTTTGGACCGAACTCGGTCTGTTCGGACATCCGAACTGAACTCTCGAACGACTGAACAGTTTAGTTGTGGTTGGATGAGTTTGGATGAGTTCGGGGGCGGGAAAAACGTCTTTTCAGGGTCAAAAAGTCTGTTTTGTTTCGGTATCGACACCGCTATTTTTGAATGTTCGGCCAATTTTGGCCAAACCGAACTCGGCTGACCGAACCATCGAATCCGAACTTGGGTTTCAAACCGAACGTCCGAACATCCGAACCACGTTCTGTTCGCCCATCCCTATACCCCACAAATGATGTTGTTGTTGTTGTTATATTTTGCCCCATTCCAATCCCTGGATCCAGTCTTTAACCTCCAACAGTGAAGGAGTGTATCCAGGGGAAGGGAGCAGAGATCAGGGCATGCACTCAAGAAAGCAGATGGTTCCACGGCATAAATCCATGATCTGGACCCTTTCTTTCCTAAGCACACATCCCAACTCCTGGCTAGCCCATGGAGCTTGTACTAATCTCCAAAGTGGACAACAGGAGGGAAAAGGTCATTATCCCTGATAAAAGATTTAATTAGTTTTTGTTCTCTAATAGAAATGCAATGGGTCATTCAGACTTCACAGTTAAACGACTTTATTGATGTTTTGCCAAGCTAGGGTGGTGGTAGTAAATGTTGTCCACATGTTTTAAAAAAATATGGCCCTAATTCTCCAATGTTTTATGTGGATTTATGCCAGAAGTGAGCAAACTGTAGTTCTTTGTCCCCATTATGCTAAATGGATGCGGCTCTCAGGATTGCCCACCTCTCATTCATTCATTCATTCATTCATTCTATTTCTGCCCTGCCCTTCCCACAAAGACTCAGGTCAGCTCATAAAAATATAAAGCGTCCATAAACCTAGAAAACATATAAAAACTCTTTAAAACCCCTAAATCCCATCCACCAACCCTCTCCCTAACCCTCACATCCAATCCCACCCAACTCTATCCCAGTCTGCCAAATGCCTGGCAAACAAAAAGGTCTTACATCTCTTCCAAAAAGTAAGCAGATTCGGGCTTAGGCAGATCTCCAAGGGGAGAAAATTTCATAATTGTGGAGCAGCCAACGAGAACACCTCTCTGCGTGCCCACATTGTACGAACCTCAAAGACAGTTGGTACTCATTAAAGGGTGCCCTCGGCTTGACCTCAGGGGTCACAACGGAACATAAAGCAAGAGGCAGTCTTCCCAATGTGTTGCTGTACAAATATTTATGCTGTAGTAGCACAGTGGAAACTAGTGGAGTTTTTAAATTATGTAAGGGGGATAGAGAATCAGAGCCATTAACTTGATTTTTACTAGGGTGTCTCTCAGCCTTCAAACAGAGACTGAGGTTCTGTGCTGTGACTTGTAATACTGACTTGCTACCCTGACAAATCTGGGTTGCTCTGAGATCCCCCACATAACTTGAGGTGAAAACAGATGGGAAGTTCTGATATTCAGGGTCTCCTTCTGGAGTCTGCAGTCACACACACACACACACACACACACCACTGACAGGTATAGCATGTCGAAACAAGAAGCCCCCCTGTGCGTATTTCGTGAGCTTGTGGCAGCCTCCACTCGGTGACACCAGTGAGAGCAGATAAAGGAGGAGGAAGCTGTCACTCCTCAAATGCTCTAGGCTGCCGGGGGCTAGGGGGTGGCACCTCATTTTCTGCATCCCCTGCTTCACTTTCCCTCTCCCTGGCCTGCCTGTTAGTTGGCTGGGCACACTAGCACTCTCCTCTCCCCAGTCTGCCAGTCAGCAGGCCAGACATGCTAACGCTCTCCCCTCTCCTTGGCCCGTCTATCATCTGGATGGGTGCGCTAGCGCTCTCCCTTCCCCAGTCCATCTGTCAGCTGGTTGGGAGCATTAGTGCTCTCCTCTCTCTCTGGCCACCTGTCAGCTGGCTGGATGCGCTAGGTGCAACTCTATGGTGCTGGTGGATTTGGATGCAGATGAGGCTGCGAGTGAATCTAATTGACAAAATGCAGACACGGGGATGTGTGTTATCCTGGATTCTCTGGCATGGGGGACACGCAATCTCCTAGAAGATGCCATGAGTGGTGGGTGGGTGGTGACTACGTAGCGTGTGCAGGCTAACAGCTGGTGGCCATTTTATAAATGAGCAGGTGTACATACACCTGGTGTGAGCTAATGTGGGCTAATGTCTCATTTGTTTTCACCCTTAGACAACCCTGGGGGCTGCCTCATTTGTTTTCACCCTTAGGGCGTTGATAGACGATCCCGCTGAGAAGCGGGATCATCCAGCGCCGGCATCTGTCCCCCGGCTTCCTCTCTCTGCCGTGTCTGCTGTTCAGACATGGCAGAAGGTCTTTGGGCGCATGCGCGCCCTTCCGCACATGCGCGCCCTTCTGCGCATGCGCACAAGCCCAGGGAACCCAGAAGTGCGGCGTTAAACCGGCACTTCGGGGATCCGCGTTGGAGGGGGCAGGATCGCCTGCCCCCTCCGACGCGGGATAACATGCAGCCCGAACGGATAGAGGAGCGCAAATAAAGGCGGCTGTTCAAAGGATCAGCTGCCTTTTTTGTCTTGTCTATAAACGGCCTTAGACAACCCTGGCCCCCAATTACCTTTCCTTCTCTGCATGACCTACTTCAAAGAAACGGTGCAGGTGTACAGATTTCACCTCATGTCTCCTCATTTCTGTAATTTGTCATGTAATTAGTAACAAATCACCAGGACCAGATGGTATTCATCCAAGAGTTCTAAAAGAACTCAGATATAAAGTTGCAGACATACTATTGGTAATTTGTAACCCATCACTAAAATCTGCCACTGTACCAGAAGCTTGGAGGTAGCAAATGTAAAGCCAATATTTAAAAAGGGCTCCAGAGGTGACCCTGGAAACAACAGACCAGTGAGCCTGACATCAGTGCTAGGCAAAATGGTGGAAACAGTTGTTAAGAACAGAATTATTGAGCATACTGATCAATATGGCATGGAGAAGAGTCAACATGGATTTAGGAAACGGAAGTCATGCCTCACTAATCTATTGGAAATTTTGAGGGTGTAATCATGTGAATAACAGTGAGCCAGTCAATATAGTGTTTCTGGACTTTCAGAAGGCATTCAATATGGTCCTTCTTGGAGAGGGTCTTGAGGACATTAAAGAGTCATGGATTAAGAGGCACTGTTCTATCATGGATTTCATGGATTGGCAACTAGTTAAAAGATAAAAAAAAACAAAGAGTAGGGACTAAATTGTCAGTTTTCACAGCGGAGGGAGTTAACTAGCGGAATGCCCCAGGGATCTGTACTGGGACCGGTGTTGTTTAATATATTCATTAATGATCTGGAGAAGGCAGTAAAGAGTGAGGTGATCAAATTTGCAGATGACACAAAGTTATATAAAAGTATATAACGTTTAAAAGTTATTTAAAATGTATCAAATTTGCAGATGACACAAAGGTAGTTAAAACACACGCAAACTGTGAAGAATTGCAGGAGGGTCTTGCAAGACTGGGTGACTGGGCATCTAAATGGCAGATGAAATTTAATATGGACAAGTGCAAAATCGGCAGGACCCTGTCTATCTTATTTTTTGTAAAGTGACAGGTACATCACTGGTGGTATATAAATGCTTATAATAATAATAATAATAATTAATAATTAATAACAATAATGAATAATGAATAATTAATCATACACATAGGGGGGAAACCCCCAAGCTATATGTATATAATGCTGGGTTCTAAATTAGGAGTTATCACTCAGGAAAAGGATCTTGGAGTCATTGTGGAGAATACATTGAAATCCTCAGCTCAGTGAGTGGTGGCAGACAAAAAAGGAAACAGAATGTTAGGAATAAAAGGGATAGAGAATAAAACTGAAAATAGCGTAATGCCATTATATAAATCTGTGCTACGACTGCAGCTGGAGTATTGTGTGCAGTTCTGGTCACCCCATCTCAAAAAAGACATAGTAGAACTAGAAAAAGTACAGGGAAGGGCAACAACAAAAATGATTGAGGTTATGGAACGGCTCCCGTATGAAGGAGCTTGATAGGCTGGGGCTTTTTAGGTTGCAGAAGAGATGACTGAGGGGGAATAAGATAGAAGGTAATGAAATCATGAGCAGTGTGTAACACATAGATAGGGAGTGGTTATTTAACCTCTCTAACAGCACTGGAACAAGGGAACACTCCATGAAATTAACTGGTAGAAGATGTAAAACAAATGAGAGAGTATTTTTTTTCACTCAACGTACACAATTAACTTGTGGAATTCACTGCCAGAGAAAGTGGTCAAGGCCGGTAGTGTAGCCGGTTTTTAAAAGGGAATGAATGCGTTCTTGGAGGATAGGTCCATTAATAGCTATCAGCCAAGCAGGTTTGGGGGATGTAACCTCTTACTGTTAGGGGCTGAAACAACAGAGAATGAATTGCCTACTGTGACCTGTTGTGTACTTCTCACAAGAGACTGAGATTGGCCACTCAGAGACAGGATACTGGGCTTGCTGGACCATTGGTCTGACCCAGAATATGGCACTATTTATGATCTTATGTTCTTAAATATGAATTGCTGTAAAAATATTTAATAATATGCTTGCAATCCTTCCATTATAATGGAATTTTCTTTTAAAAACTTTTGCCAAGACACGTTGAGTTAGTTTCCAACATAAATCCCAAATCTGAGCTTGCGAGCAGTACATACATTAAAACAGTGAGCTGCATATACACAGCACATTATATTAATAAGAGTAATTCATGAATTTCATGTAATGAATAATGCAATGACTAAACGCATGTGTAAAGGGATACTTGGGTATTTGAGTATTCATTTCTGCAAGTAGTTATCTGCTTTATGCCCCACAGCATATGGATTTACTTGTGTGGGTGGCTGATGTGGGGAGGTCCATTTTATGGGCAAAACTCAAGTGTGTCAGATTGAAAATAAGAACCCAATCAACATCTGATTTTTATAAAATCCTTTCTTATTTGCTAATGTTAGCATTGCAATATTTCATGCTTTTTTCAAGATTCATCCAGTATGTCAAAAAGTGTACTGGTCAAGAAAGTTTACACTTGCTGTTGTATTTGTTTTTAGCAAGGAACATCCTTACCCCCATTGTTAAATTACACTTAAGGGGCCCAATCCAATGGCCCACGTAAGCTGACCCCTATGTGCGCTACATGGCCTGAATGCACGTGTTCAGGTGTGCATGTGTGCTGCATGCACAGCACAGCTGCACCAGGCAAAGCTGCAACCCGGGCCGATGTGGCCCCTAGCCCACATGCCCTGGATCAGACCCCATACCAGCTTTATCCTCCAGCCCATAGGGTGTGTGGGCTCTGGGGTCGCATTGATCCGGGTTGCGCCCTTGCCTGGTGCTGCTATGCTGCGCACACAACACGCATGTACACCTGAGCATGGGTATTATGGCCTGAGAACTGCGCCTGCGGGGGGCATACATGGGCCATTGGATTGCCCCCAAGGACAATAAATTTATGTCATTAGCAAATTACAAATATTGCAGACAGAGTTTCCATTGTGGGATCCAAGTTGCGTATATTTCATGCTCCTTGCATAACTGTATAATATAACCACAAAAGGCTTAGATAGGCTCATTCTTAGTGCTCACCTTAGAGTAGAGCCGAAATGAGTACACAAGCCCCTTGAGGATCTCGGTGAGAATGGGGTCCTAGCCATGATTCTCCAGGTCAAGGATCTCATGAGAATTGGCATTCTCACCACCATTCTTGCTGAGATTCTTAAAATAGCTCCCCAAATGGTCCGTGCATTTAAAAAATAGCCACTGGGGGCACACATGCACAGAATGGCCGCTGCGGCCTTTTTGCACATGTGCAGAGTGTTTGGGGGGTTTCAAGAATCTTGTGAAATTTTCAAGAAACCTCAAAAAAACCAAAAAACATTCTGCACATGTACAAAATGGCCCTGGGGGCTGCACATGCAGAGAATGGCTACAGCGACCATTTGCGCATGCACATACTTTTTTTTTTTTTTTAAGGTTCTCGAAAATTTCACAAGATTCTTGAAACCCCGTTGAGCATGCACAAGATCTCACCAGGGGGTTGGGGTACAAGAATCTCTCCGGTTCTCGCCAGAATGAGATTGCATTCTCGTTTCAGCCCTAGTTTAGACATTTCAGTGCCACCTTTAGACACTCACATCATAACATAGATTCCCTCATTTGCACGACACTTCTCAACAAAACATTCCAAAGTACCTGACATAAATGGCTTTCAATGAAACTCAGGCTACTAAGTCATGATGGTGCTTTTGAAAGGTTTGCATTTTTTGCCTAAGAGCTGGTAGGAAATGTCCAGATGCAGAACTGGACACCCAGATTTTCAGTCTGATCCTGAAAGAGTTCACTCAGTGCAAGCCACATAGAAATGAATGCCATTCATTCTGTGCAGAGAATGGAAGATGGAAATTTTAGGTTGCCAGGTTTGAAAATGAAATAAGATGTGTCATTAAAAAAAAATATATATTTTTTAAAAAAGAGCTATTTTAAATTAGTGTATATCTTCTCCCTTTACCTCCCAAAGGGAAGATTTTAGACTGGTACTTATGCAACCCAGAGATCAAGGTTGGTATCTGGGGTCAATAGTGAACTACCCAATTACACCTTGTAACTGACAGCGAAGCAGTTCAGCTAATAGCTGTGGTTTCTGCTTCCAGAGTTGCTTGGCACATGTTCATTTCTAAATGTCCTCCACACAAATCTTTATTCATTTATTGTTGAATGTTTTGTTGGCAAGACTGTAGATCTACTAGTTTGCCAGTCTCCATATCATCATAGATTGGCTCCAGGCCACTGACTAGTACCACTTCCATAATGAGAACTTCATGGAAAAGCATGCTAATGGGCATTTTAGAATTTAAACTTACATTAACTGCTTTTACTAATAAATTATGGCAAAACTATCATAAATTGACCTCAGAAACTTTAATGAAAATATGAGTTAAGTATACTTGGCCTTGTAAAAGTGTTTGTTACCTTACCTCTCCAATGGTATATTGCAATATCTGGCCAATGTTTCCTAAAAAGTCAGGTTCTTTTAATTTACAGTTAGGAATCAATGAGAGTCAAACATCTGTTAAAAAGAACTAAATATGTTATGTGTCTTTTTCCCCAGGTTTAATAGCATACAATCCATATCTGAAAACTCATTTGCAGGACTTTCAGAGCTGGAACTACTCATGATTCATGGAAATGACATCCAAAATATACCCAATGGAGCTTTAAAAGATCTGATGTCACTACAGGTAATGTTCAGGTGTCTCTAAATACCATCAGCTACCATTTATAAAATTTAAAGCCTGATCCTCCAGAGACTAGCACACACATTAAAAATGCACACATGAGTTCTACTGAAATTAATAAGAATATGTTTGGGTGTTTTTAAATGAGCAAGGCTGCAGAGCAACCACTCAGGTAGAGTGCATGGGGAGGGATTCTAATGGTCGGCTCCCAGTGGGGTTACCATGGCAGCCACCTCACACTCCCCCTGCCATGGATTATGGGGTGGGGGAAGTGGGGTGGGCTGGCCTTTGAAATGGACATGTCCTGGTGCTCTCCAGCGCTCATGGCTAGTTCCTGTGACTTGCAAAAGTTGTGTCTCCCACCTACAGTGCCTATGAGTGGTGGACCAGACTGCTGGCATGGGTGGCTGCCCTAGTTCATACGGTCAGGGGGTGTGTGGGCGCCCATTGCCACACTCCTATTTTGGCTTGCCCTGCATGGTGCACTCCAGATTTCTCAG
>QEPC01004803.1:497204-509672 GCA_003113815.1 Sphenodon punctatus | reverse complement strand
TCCATTCTCTGCACTGGCTCCCTATAGTCTTCCATGCCTGGTGCTTATATATAAAGCCAAATATGGCCTAGGCCCTACATATCTGTGGGACCAACTCACTCCCTAGACTCTGGATTGGCCCCTGTGGTCAGCCAGGAATGCCTTTCTTGAAGTCCCCCAGATATTCTGAGTGGCAACTATGGAGAGGGCATTCTCAGTGTCCACTTCAAGCTTGTGGAACTCCCTCCTGGCAGAGGTCTGGGTGGCCCCGGACCTCTCCTCCTTTCACTGACAATGCAAGGCTTGGTTGATCCTTTAGTGAGGGGGATGGGTTAAGGATGGGGGGAGAGGTCGGGTTTGTTGTTTTTTGAAAGCCTCCATATTGAATAAAAGTTTTATGGTATATTTCTATTTATTATTATATTTTATTGTGTTTTATGAATTGTTAGCCACCCTGAGGTGCTTGGCTGGAGGGGCATGGTATAAATTTGTTTAAATAAATAAATAAACAAATAAATATGTGTTCTTAGAGCAGGGGTGGGGAACCTGAGGCCCAGGGACCAAATGCGGCCCTCGACAAGATTTTATGCAGCCCCTTTCCAGTGCCCGGATCTGGCCCCTGGACCCATTCTCTACCCCAAAATACTGAAAAACTGAGCTCATGATAATGGAGCAGAGAGGAGGACATGCACACAAGGGCAGGGGACAGATCCACAGCACAGATCCATGATCTGGGCCCTCCTTTTCATTTTCATTTCATTTCAATTTAATTTTGTATCCTGCAGACTACACCACAGGTGTCTAATAGCAGCTTACACAAATCGCACCAATGAAATACAATAATATAAATACATCATACTATAATAGTACATAATAATATAAACAATATATCAAATGTCAAACCCAATAGCAGTCTACTTGAAGAAAAGGGAAATATACAAACCCAACCTCCCTCCCATCCCAAACCCCAGTCCCAACTCCAACCCATTCCCTGCTGTCTGCTCTCACCAGGCAGTTCCTTCCTACACGCTACACCCACCTCACACCTGGGGCTGCCCTCGGGACATCCCCCCCTCCCTTTTCTTGAATAAACCCATTAAGCACCCCCATCCCCAACCTCTATGTGGCCCTCAGAGCTTGTAATAATATTTAATGTGGCCCCCAGGACAGAAAAGGTTCCTCACCCATGTCTTAGAGACTACTAGGTTTACTGACTACCGAGTAAACCTATTGGTATTTTTTGGTATTTTTTAATTTCCAAAATATAATGATTATGTGAGTTCAGTTTTTGTTGAACAACTTGAAAAGAAAGGTTTTATCATTTGCATCATATTTGTATTTATACTTTGCAAATTCAATATTACAGCCATTCAAGAATGTTGGAGATTTTTGATAAATTAAACACAACCATTTTGTGACAGATTACTCATGAAAGAAAAGCCATAATGGTACCAAACAAAAGCTTGGTCCAAAATCTCTCTGCAGATATGCACCATATCGATATGTCTGCTTCCATTTATATCAGCAACTTAAAAGAAATCAGAATTATTTTATATATACCATAGCATAAGAAATATTTACTCTAGACCTCCACACTTCACAAAACCCATGCTTTAACAGAATATAGTCGTTCTCTTGGAATTTGATACAAAAGTCCATTGAATGAAAAAGAGTATTTTCATTGGTTTCAGTGAGTTAAATAGTGCTAATTCAATAATAATTATATAAATCCAGTGTGTTTCAAATATTGGCACATACTCATGCAAACAGTCACATATTTACTAGTTAGGCACCATTTGTCTCCTTTTACATGAGCAAACTCTTTTTTTTTTCTGTGGTCAAAAGGTGTGAAGACGGGTATTGCTAAAATGTTTATTGGAGCAAGGTGATGCCAGAAAGGAGGGACTCACCCTGCCTCCTGCAGAACATTGTGACATGGGGTAATTTCAGACGTGCCGGGCCCGGAGGCCCACCACGCTGAACCACACACTGGGATCCATTTCAGATCCCAGTCAGGAATCAGGCTGGCCATCCTTTAGACATGCCAGCCTGATTCTCACTGGGGATCGGGCGGGGCTGCATGGCACGACATGCGGCCGCACAGCCCCATCCCCCCATGCTCCCCCGGATGCCCGCCCTCTGGTAGACGGGCAGGCACAGCAGCCAATCCGGCCGCTGTACCCGATCCCATATCGCGGTCTGGGTCACGATCCAGGATGGGCCAACGTTACAGACGTAACTTTTGGCCCATCCTGGATCGTGGTCAATCTATCCACGATTCCAGAGGTGAGGCCAGCCTTACCTCTGGAATCATGGTTATTTTTTATTCCCGCCAGGTATTCACCGTGGTGAACATCTGGCGGGAATCTTTTAGACATTACAGGACAAACAGCCACCACAGGGGATTCACTGTGGTTGACCGTGGTCTCGTTTCGTCTGAAATTACCCATGATTCTCTGCTAGGAGCCATGCCTCTTATGATGCATCATGACATCACAGTACTCATAGGGGACAAGCACAGACAAAGTCCAGGGAGCTCAAAGTCCCTACATCCTTTCCTCCCCTCCTGGCACCCAGGTCGGAGTACAGCATAGACATCTACTTGAAATACTGACCTCTGAAATATGTTATCTAAATTTATATTCCTCAGTTGGGAATCTAAAATCTGGAAAATTGGATCCCTCACTTCTATGATTGGATGCCAAACTTGGGAGAAGGATAGTCTGACTTTCAGAAGAGCTGTGCTTTCAAACCTCCCATTAAATTAAAATAATTCTGTCAGATTTCTGTGTAGTTTTTAAAAAATATTATCTTTCCTCCTCCCTCTTCTAGGTGTCTTAAAATGTAAAAAGGATAAGGCCTATGAAGGAGGACAGCTTTGCCCTAAATGCACCAGCCCTAAATATTTACAGAAGCAAGATTTTCAAAACTTGAAAGATATCTCCTGTGCTAAGCCTATTGTACGTTCTCCACTGAAACAAAATAGAAGTGTTGAGGAGGACGAGAATGATGATGATGATGACAGTTCTGAGCTTCCCATGGAGGAACTGCAGCTTTCCCCGTGGAACATTACTCTGAATATGACAGATGAGCATGGAAATATAGTGAACTTGAATTGTGAAATTCAGAAGCCCACAAACTCTACCAAAATTCAGTGGAACCAAATTTTTCCTCAGGAAATTGAATTCAATGCTACCATTTCACTGGATTTGGAATGCCCTATGACTCGAGAAAAATATGAAAAATTGTGGAAACTCATAGCTTATTACAGTGAAGTGCCTGTTAAGTTGCAAAGGGAAATCCTGCTCAACCATGGACTGAAAGTAAGCTATCGGTACAGGCAAGGTTCAGACTATGATGCACTTTATTACACAGGTGTCAAAGCTCAGATCTCTGCTGAGCCTGCCTGGGTGATGCAACCTTTGATACACATTCAGTTAAACCGACGACAGAGCACAGGGAAAAAAGTAGTGATGTCTTTTTTTACCCACTTTTCTCAGACAATTCAAACCAAAGACACAAGACAGCAGCGGAGAAGCTGGGTTATGATTGAGCAAAATCAGCACACAAAGACAGCTCAGAGTGTTATTGAAGGTTCAGTCTGCCAGTTGAGTTGCAATGTGAAAGCATCAGAAAGTCCCTCCATTCAGTGGATGCTCCCAGATGGGAGTAAGCTGAAAGCTCCATTTCAAAAAGAAGGGAGTAGATTTTCCATCCTCAGCAGTGGTCAGTTAGTTATCAAAGCAGCAGACTACAGTGATTCTGGGGTGTACCATTGTATTGCCCAAGTGAGAGATGACGTAGACAGAATGTACTACAGAGTTTTAGTGCAGGCTCCAGTTATTCAGCCAGCTGACTCTGATGTAATGAGAGTTGAAACAAATGTGGGAGACCCAATAGCATTGCCATGCAGTGCGGTTGCCATTCCAGATGCACAGCTGAATTGGATCCTTCCGAGCAGCCATGTTCTTAATGATTTATCAAACTCATCCAGAGGGTATATATTAGAAAATGGGACATTATTCATTCCAAAAAGCCAAGGCAGTGATAGTGTGTTCTACAGGTGCGTGGCTGTCAATCAGCAAGGATCTGATCAGTTTGCTGTCCAGGTAACAGTAACTAAGATGGTGCCTGACAGATCATCAAAAAGGGTCAAAATAAGAAAGCGCCCAGGTTCAAAAAACTCTGCAAAAGCAAGGGGAGAGGTCATAGAAGATGAAGGAGGATCAGGTGCAGAAGAGATGGGTGGTCTCCTAAGCAAAAAAAATCATCTGAAGGACCGGGAAGCATCCATTAAACAAAAAAATGACAAGGTGTCTGAAGCTCAAGGTAAAAAGAATAAAAAAGGTAGGCGAAAAATGAAATTGTGGAAGGGTGCAGACAGATCCCATGAAAGCAATGTTGCAGAGGGCCGTAGGGTATTTGAAGCCCGAAGGAGAATAAACATGGGAAACAAACAGATTAATCCACAACACTGGGCTGACATTTTGGCAAAGGTCCGTGGGAAAAATCTTTCTAAAACAACAGCAGCAGCAGCCCTGTCTTTAACAACTACAGAACCATCACTTGTGCAGGAAACTACCACAGCTCCTTCTCCTGTGGCCAGTCCTCCACCAATGCCTGGTTCAGGAGCTGGGGACAGTGCGGAAGAGTCATCTGCAGATACATCTCGCTTAGATGAGGATGAGCCATTCTCAGTCACCATTTCCCCCACTGTCATTGGGGGGCACAATAGCCAGGAGCAAATGCCCTCAGCTCAGCCTACAGTACCAAGTTCAGAAACAGACCTTTCCATAAAACACACCTCTTTAGATAAATCTGAAAGTGCATACAATACAGACCCCCCCTTTTTATGGCCTTTATCCTTTACTCCGGTGCCTCCAACTGTGCAGTCACACAATCAGGATTCTGTTGGCATAAAGACAGATTATTCACTGGTAACAGAGGAAAGCATGAATAGTTTCTCAGACGAGTCCCTGTATGCACAAGAAATGACTAACTTACCTTATACTCAGAGCCCTTTGTATACAGTGGAAAATGAGGATGCTATGACACAGTATTCATTAACCTCTGCTGTGCAACCATTGGATGTTACTTCTTTTTCAAAGCCTCATACTGTAGAAGATCTCCATGCTAGTTTGGGGAAAGATTTACAGCACAATGAAGTGGATAATGCTGGTTCAAATTCTACACATTCTCAGGCTGATATCTACAATACTGTCTTACTAGCTACCACTACCATTTCTTCTCCTGCCTCTCCACCAAAAGACTCCATTCCTAGAGAAAAGTATCAGAATCCTCAGATGCTCACGAATCAAACTAAAATTACTGGTGATGTAAGCACAAATTTTCAATTGTTGACATCAGTTAGCAGGAATGCCAATGAGGAACTTAAAACAGACAGGAATACAGACGAGCAAATAAGAGGTTCTAGTAGCAGCAATGGTAATCCTGAGGATACGCCACTTGAAAACGTACATAAAACAAACTCCACCTTTATTGTAGAAAGTACCATTGCTCCACTTAAAAACCCAGAGCTGATAACAATTGCTGCATCAATTGACAAGGTGGCCATGAGTACTACTCCCTCAAGAGAGACCACTACAACCGCTACCTCTACCTCCTTGGTTACCCAGCATTCCAGAAGAAGACCTTATGGAAGAAGGAGGTTAAGACCAAATAGATTTAGACAAAGACAAAAGTCTATTCCTTCTACTGTTTTGATCACAGAGGTGACACCTTTTATTCAAAAACAAGCAAAAACTGAAGCTGCAACCAAACATTTGCTTCATCCTGTTGCTAGGAATGATCAAACAACCAATGCAGATATTGGGATTTCCAAGCATGTAGAAGTGATCACACCATTAGCTATAGATGCTTATGTTTCGGAGAAGTTGACCACAGCCGGAGGCACTGAGGTAGCTTTTCCACTAAGGTCTTCTACTTCTCTACCCAAAACAAGGCATGCAACACTTTCCAATACTAGCAAAACCTGGTTACCTCCCATGGCCTCACCAACACACAGTGGACATAATACAGCCTCCTTTGTAGATTTAGATTTATCTCCACTTTCAGAACATAAAAGTACCTCGGCAAGATACAATTCATTAGTTAGTACATTTGAAAAAACTGTAATTAAAACAGGTTATGAAGTCACAGATGGCAGCACACATAAAACAAGCACCTTGGTCTCCGCTGAGCATTATAATAATCTGTCACCTTCAAACCATGCTTACACAGTGACTCCAGAATTTCAAGAAGAATCTGTTCCTTTAGTTTCAACAGCTGGACAAAATGTAATCAGTCCAGGAGTAACTCAACCAGAACCTCCCTCTTTGTTGCATTCAGCTACCTCTGACAACATAGTGGAAGGTTTTAAGGATCCATCAATTTCAAAAGAACTGCAAAAGTCTTCAGAATCAATAAAAAGAACTACAATTACTGCATCACACCTGCAAGGTGAAATGATTACTTTATCATCTCACCTTACTACAACTGAAACTCACCTTTTTACACCTATGGGAACCAAGAAAGCCGTCATCGTTCCTGTGCAAACTGGGACTAACGTGCGTAAATATCCATGGGATGCAAAGGAAACTATTCCTCATGCATTTGATCATAATCAGACTGCCATATATAGCACAACTGAAAAACCTGTAGCTCCAGTTATACCCATTGCCTCTGTGCCTTTTACCAAACCTACTGTTCTTCCCCCTTCAGTGACAAGCACTCTACATTTGTCAGTTTATACTTCCAGTAAGGAAAATAACACATTGAGTAAAATAGCATCCCCAGAGATCAAAGGCCCTGATTCTGACAGTGCAAGAATCAAACTCAGCTCAAGACAGAATGAATTTTCCACTTTTCTGTCAAACCAGAACAGAATAATTGCACAGCCCAAGCAGGAGCAATATAAAGAGACATATGGTGGCAAATCAAACAACAGCTTACTGCTAAACCCAAACACATCCCGACAGCCAGCTGGAATGATACCAGTCTATAATCAGAGACCTGCTGCTGTGCCACCAAAGCACATTCCCATGAGGGGGACAATAAAACCACCATATCTCATAACACAAGGCTTATTTCGCCATTTTTTAACTCACCAACCCCTTCACTACACCAACAAACCAGAGATAACGGCATATGCTGCACACACTACACAAGACAGAAAAACCTATGCCCCTCAGACAGAAACAATCACCACCACCACCACCACCACAATGGTCACGTCGTTATACAGACCTCAGCCACTTACACCAAGCAGGTTTGGCAATCAGGGTCAAAGAAGATACAGTGTTCACTCCAGAGTTTATGGTAATAATTATGTTCCTGATAATAGAGACACAGCGGGGAGAGTACCAAGTCAAGGTATCCCATATTTTCCCAGCCCTAGAATCACATTCCTGTTTAATAGAACCAGAACAGTTCCACACTTGGGAGTGAACTCTAAACCAATGTTGCCCATTCCACTTGTCCCAGGAAGCAAAAATGAGAAGAAAGTTGCTCAGCTTTCCCCAACCAGGATTACACCACCAAGCACGTTTCTGAAGACAACAGCTATTCAAGTGGTTCCACTATCCAGTACCTCAACTATCACACCACCAGCTCCAGCCACTCTTCCAGCATTCATCCCTCAAACCATTAGGTCTCAAATAGTTTCTACCATTCAGTCTTCAAAAAGCATCCTTTATAGTAATCAAAGACTCCCATTTTTACCTAAAGTGAATGAAATACTGCCACATAATTCCAGTGTAATTCAAACTTCAACTAATTTCTGGATACACGGAGAAAGGCCAAAGATTACTACAAAAATTCCAAGCAGTTTATCCATCCTTGCTGAAACAGATGCTGTTATTCCGTGTGATGCCACAGGAGAACCGAAGCCTTTCCTTACTTGGACAAAAGTCTCCACAGGTATGATATTTAAACTATTTCTCTAGTAGAAGTGTATAGTGGCATAACTACAGTAACTTCTATTTATTTAAAACAACTACAGACCTTGTGCAGTAATGGTCTCGACCACTGATGACAATTGTAAATGTTTTGGGCCATCACTACAGGATCCTGAAGTACCTGTAAAGACTTCTTTTGAAAAATATTTTGTGTATCTATATTTTTGAGCTGTATTCTGCTATGGAATTTTTGAGCTATATTCTGCTATTCTCCCCCTTACCTCTCGGATCTAATGTCCCTACACACACCTGCACGCGCTCTCCGCTCTTCCTCTGTCCCCTCCCTCACTCTCCCTTGTTTCTCCTGCTCACCTAACCGCCATCGACCCTTCCCCCTCACTGCCCCCCATGCTTGGAACTCCCTCCCTACCCACATCCGCCTTGCCCCCTCCCTCCATTCTTTCAAATCCCTCCTCAAGACCCACTTTTTCCTCACCGCCTTTCCCAATGCCTTCTAGTTGTTCCCCATATACTTACTGTCTGCCTTCCTCTGCAGACGGCTGCAACCAACCTGATTGTAACCAAGCCAAGCACACGCACCTGAGACTTCGCATCAACCTGAATGTTCGTTTGTCTTCTCACCTGTCTCTCCCACTGTCCCCTCTCCCTGTCTCCCCCTCCTTGTCTTTTAGATTGTAAGCCACAGACAGGGACTGCCTCTATTTCTATGTTCTGTACAGCGCCAGGCACATGGCTGGCGCTATGTAAATGTTTATAATAATAATAATAATAATGGAACAGAAGCAAGAAGCTAGCTACATGTCTAGTTACATGGCTAACAGCAAATTATTCCAACTAAAGTTACCTGAGTCAATTACCATGCAGGGGTAGAAGAACAATGGACATCTTTAGACATAACAAAGATCAGATGTCAAAACCCCTAAGCATGTGTTTGGGCGTTATGTGTAAGCACCATAAAAATCCCAACACCAATTTGGCCACCCATTGGACACACAATGTGAACACCATTGCATCACAAGGACAATTTGCGTGTTCCAGCTGAACACATGGCCAGCATTGTGTCTACTGATATCATGTGGCATGTTAGCAGGTACAACATGGGGAACAAGGCAGCAGTGCTTGTGTGCTGAGATCAGGGGGTGAGCAAAACACTGATTTGCCTCAAGATGAGCTGTGTGTCTAAGCAGCACCACATCGTGAACACAGGTACAAACCGGTGTTCATATCTAGGTCAAAACACACAGTCAGACACCTGTTGACATTATGTCTAAATACACCCATTGTCAGCCCCTTCAATGGCTCCTTGTCCACCTTCACATCCAGTACAAACTCCTTGTCTTCTCATTTAAGACTCTTCACTGCTCTTGCTCCACCTCTGTATCTTTCTTCCCTCATTTCATGCTACATTTCCAATTGGAAACATCAGTCCTCCTTTGACAACATCACACCTTAAGCCTCCTGCTTCCTGAATCATCTCTATCCCATCTCCCACAATGCCCATATTCCTGAAACTCCTTTTCTAAACAAACACACATGCTCTGCTCCCTCTCTTCTGATATTCAGAATCCCTCCTAAAAACCTACTTCTTCCATCTCTAGTTCGTAACCACGGCAGATTGTTTGCTGATGCTCCTTCTGATTTCTTATCATTCAGGTCCCCTTCTCCCCTGTAACTAAGCGCTAAGCATAGGCATCTGCATCTTCCTGAATGTATCCCTGTGTCTCTTTGTTTCTCTCTGCCTTGTCCATCCTCAGTTGTCAGTCCTTCAGGGTAGGGATCAATCTCTAATTATGATTGTTCAGTGCCAGGCACACTGCTGATATAATAATACATGAATAATTATAATAATACTCATAAATGTTTTGTTACTACAGTGACAAAGCCCCCATATTTTGAACCTGTTTTGTTCTGGTTATGCTTTATCAGTCTGATCCTAAACCTTGCACACTGTGCAACCTGTGTGCAACCCCAGTGTAGGGAAAGCAGTGTGTGTACAAACTGTATGCAACCTACGTGCAAATTGCACGCAGACCAACATGCAAAATGCTCAACTGTGCATGTGGGAAAAACTTACGATATCCAAGTGTGAGAAACTTATATGCTTAAGGAGTTTTTGGTTCAGAATTTTATACATTGAGAATGGCAAACTGTTCCCCTTCCATGGGAAAACGAGTAGAAATTTTCTGTGTAAGTTCTGCCGGCCAGGTATGAAGTAGTGAGGATGGTTAAGGGGTGTTTTCAGGATGGATCTATGCCATGGATCCATCCTCTATCCTTCAGTGTATGCCCTCATCTCCACTCCCTTCGCCTGAATTCACTCTTTCAGTGTTTGGGGGTAGAGGACTAGATCCATGGGCTAGATAAAAATAGCCGCAATCCAAATTTGGCCCAAAGACAAAAGGTTCCCCAACCCTGTTTTACACTATTTGCTTAGGACTGATAGGGAAGGGTTCTCTGAAATTGTGGGAAGGGATAACCCCAAACACTGAAGCTATATTGTACTCTGAAGAATTTTTCCAACTGTTTCTCAGTCAGATTAGTTTTGACAATACCAATGTGAGGGCTAAATTCTTCTTCTCATATAACAGGACTATTTCAAAAAGCACAATTTGATCCATAAAGATCAGTCTTAATTGTGGAGTCTTTTCTCCCAATTAGTATGTGTAGATGCCATTAATCTTCCCTCCCAGGTTCTGTTGTATTATTGTTAGTGTGCAGCTTGTGCAACTCTGTGTGTCTTTCAAGGCAAAGTGGTCTGTTTAAAAACAACTCTCCCACAAGCAACTTTCTTTCTTTCTTTCTGTTGATCCTCCCAGGAGCTCTAATGACAGCAAATTCAAGGATACAACGGTTTGAAGTATTGAAAAATGGCACGTTCATTATTCGAAATGTTCAGCTTCAGGACCGTGGACAGTATTTGTGCACTGCTCAGAACCTGCATGGTGTTGATAAAATGATCGTTCTGTTGACAGTCATAGCCCAGCAGCCAAAAATGCTTGTTTCCCGCTACCGAGATGTCACTGTTTATTTTGGAGACACAGTGGCAATGGAATGCCAAGCCAATGGAATCCCTAGTCCACATATTTCATGGATTTTTCCCAACAGAAAGATGTTGCAGATAGTCACCACCACTGAGGACAGAATAATGTTACACGAAAACCGAACCTTGTCCATCAAGGAAGCTACCTTTTCGGACCGTGGAGTTTACAAGTGCATAGCCAGCAATGCTGCAGGAGCAGACAGCATAGCTGTGAGACTTCACATTGCAGCCTTGCCACCTATTATCCAGCAGGAGAAACAAGCGAACCTTTCTCTTTCCATGGGGAACAGTATAAATATTCATTGTACTGCCAAAGCAGCTCCCTTGCCCAGTATCCGCTGGGTGCTTTTTGATGGCACCCAGATCCGACCCTCTCAGTTTGTCAATGGGAATTTATTTGTTTTCCCAAATGGAACCCTTTACATTCGCAATGTCTCCCCCAAGGACAGTGGGAGCTATGAGTGCATTGCAGCTAATATGGTTGGTACTGCCCGGAGAACGGTACAACTGCAAGTAAAGAAGTATTCAACAAATGCCAGGATCACTGGGAGCTCTCCACAGAGAACTGACGTCACCTATGGCAGCACGCTACGCCTGGATTGCAGTGCCTCCGGAGACCCCTGGCCTCGAATACTGTGGAGGCTGCCTTCGAAAAGGATGATTGATTCTTTGCACAGGTAAATCATCTTCTTTTTGCAGCTGGTATTTTATAGAAGCTATACGTATACTACGTTGCATGTCAAGGGCACTGCGCTCAATAGGAGTTTGCTTTTCTTCAATGGGTAGCTGTAGTACAAGCCTGAAATTATTAAAGAATTAATTTGACTTAATAGGATATTCCACTAGCTATCTTTATTTCTTCTTCTTCTTCTTCTTCTTCTTCTTCTTCTTCTTCTTCTTCTTCTTCATTATTATTATTATTATTATTATTATTATTAATATTAATATTAATGATAATAATAAATAAATCGAATGACAGATTCTATGTTAGACAGTAAGGAACCACTAGGCAGAGGTAGGTGACAAGCTAAGGCAGTGAATAATAAGATGGGTTGCAAAATACCATTCCTCTAACATTTGGCACCATAAGGGTTTCAAAGCTGAGCTCCTCTGGCCCCACTGGCCAGTAGCCATTCAGTGTGGCATGTGGGAAACTGTGTAGTGAAATTGACTAGAAGCCAAAACCCTTCTATTAAGTTTTCAGTTAACTTCAAAGCTAGGGAGGAAATGATGTGTCTTCACTATGTGTTCCCTGCTCTAAAGCTGAGGATCAGGACTTCCCACTCCTCAGCTATTGAACAGGGAATCCAGAACCAATCCTGCTTGCAGTGCATGAAGTTGCAGGAGGGAACAGTCTACTCTAGTGCTTCATCCCTCTTCATCTCCCTTATCAAGCACTGCAGTCAGAGAGCACTCCTGGCACTTTGCCTCATCACACAAAATGCTTAAAACTTTCTCTGTCAAAAAGGAATCTTTGTAGGGCAGAGCTGAGCAGCAATTCTCCCCCCCCCCCCCCCCAAATTTATCAGATCC
>QEPC01004803.1:482943-497104 GCA_003113815.1 Sphenodon punctatus | reverse complement strand
CCCCCCCCCCCCCCCCCCAGCACGGCCCATTTATAAAGGGCCACAGTCTGCTCAGGTTTTAACAAATTTGTGTCATCTGCAAATTTGATCACTTAACTTTTTACTCCCTTTTCCAGGTAATTAATAAATACTTTAAACAACAATAGTTCCACTTTAGATCCCCAGGGCATTCCACTATGTACTTCCCTCCATTGCAAAAACTGGGCATTTAGTCCTACTCTTTGCTTCCTATCCTTTACCCAGTTGTCAATTCACAACAGGACACTGCCTCCTATCCCATGACTTTAATTTCCTCAAAAGTCTCTTGTGAGGGATCTTATCAAATGCCTTCTGAAAATCTAGATACACTATGTTGACCATCTCATGCTTATTCACATGCTTATTTACACCTTCAAAAATTCCAGTATATTAGTGAGACACAACTTCCCTTTGCTAAATCCACATTGGCTCTTCCCCATTATGCTGTGTTTATCAACATGATCTGTAATTCTGTTTTTCACAACCGTTTCCACATTTCCCCAGCACTGACATCTGGCTCACTAGTCTATAGTTTCCAGGATTGCCTCTGGAGCCCTTTTAAAATATCGGTGTTACATTCACTACCCTCCAGTCCTCAGGTACAGTGGCAGATTTTAGCGATAGGTTACAATTTACAGATAGTAGGTCTGCAATTTCATACTTGAGTTCCTTCAGAACTCTGGGGTGAATACTATCTGATCCTGGTGATTATTTGTTATTTAGTTTGTCAATTTGCTCTAGAACCTCTTCCATGGTCATGTTAATTTGTAACATTTCTTCCAATATATCACCGACACAAATAGTTATAAGGTGGCACAGGGTAAGTGAGGTGTCAAGGCTGTGCTGGGGACAGGAATGGGTGAAACATGCTATCAGGGATAATGACCTGTGAAGAAGGGGGACATAAGATAGGTTACTTTGGTGCACCCACTGCAGGGAAGTTATTGGTGCATCTCTGTTGATAACCCCTTCCCTCCCCCACACAGGACACGCTATGCACACATTCCTGGGAGACACTGGGTTTGCTCTATGTAGATGTCATGAAAAATCTGGGAACAATTAGGACAGGTAGTGCTGATGTATCCAAGCCAATATGGATGGCTGTCCCCATGTGCACCAGTACTGCCTCAGCCCATACAAATGGAATGGGAGTAAGCCATGAGGCCCCATAGATGCAAATGACAACGAGTACACAGCGGTATGGTCAACCCAGATTGCATGTTTACTATGCATAACTATGGTACGCACGCTGTGTGTGTGCATAACTACAACACATGTGTTTGCTCCGCATGCATATTACATGTACTACACATGTGAATGGTGCACACACTGCATAGGATTGTGCCCATAGCATTTTAGGACATGTACTCTGGAATAGTCTTGGAACTACTCCAGAATAAGTGGTTTAAAGACTGTGACTTTCAGGGACAGTATCAGAACTGTTTTCTCTCTAGTAGACAGACTTCTTTGGGTATTTTCAGATGTGACAGGGCCAATTGGTCCTGTCACGGAAACAAACCTTTGATTACATGCCGGGGCCACCGCGTCACGGGCGAACAGACGTGGTGGCGGCTCCCGGTGGGGAATCAGGCAGGGGGTGGGACCACGTGGTGCAACGTGGGGCCGCACAGCCCTGCCCCCCCACACTCCCCTGCCGCCCACCCTCTGGGGAGACGGGCAGGTGCTGCGGCCAATGCAGCCGCAGCGCCTGCCCGAATTGACTATGGACCGGAATCCCTGCAGGGATTCCGGGCCGTGGCTGTTGTCCAGATGAGACAGCTTGGTTCATCACAGCAGGGAATCACATTTGCCATGCGACCAGCCCCCGCCCCTTGGGTTCAGCCGATTGTGTGGTGAATGTGATTCCCCGACGCGATTGACCATGATGAACATCTGGGGGGGAACTTCCATTCCCCCCATCAGACGTTATGGGATCACTTTCACCATATGCAGATTCACTGTGGTTTACTGTGATCTCATAACGTCTGAAAATACCCTAAGTCTCATGCTATGGGGAGCAATCCTAAAGCTATTAAAGTCATAGTAAATGATTTCAGGGTTGCTGATATTGTGTATTACTGCCTTAGCTCTTGCAAAGTATTTGAAACACAGCAAAATAAAATGTTTCTAGGAAAAAAAACAAACATATGAAGGCTGTGGTGTGGTGAGAGGAAAGGAAATGCTTTAAATCTAGTGTCCAATATAGTTTTGACGTCACTAGAATTTATATCAGTTTTTAAATGGCAAAAAAAGTCTACCTATTTTTTACTCTAAAGTGAACTGGTTCCTGCTTATTACATTGAAAGGAAAGAAGGGGAAAGTGAGCCAGTATTAACCAATTTTAAGCAGTTTTGCAATAATAAATTGCTCGTAAATTTCTTCATATAGACATTTGTCTTCAGCCACCATGAGATTCTTCCTGTGTGATTCAGTATATGTGCAAATGTTTTACCTTTACACTTTTCTGCTCAAAAATGTTCAAGGATTAAAGCTGTAGAATGTAGATCTCTATGAAATAGTACATCTTCATTTACAATTGCTTTGAAAACCAGCAGAGATCCCATATATGTGTGCATGTTAATTTTGGGTTTGTATGTCTACAGGCTATTCAGAATGACATAAATGCAATTGACATTAGAAAAGCTATCGAATAAATAAAAAAAAACTGCTCCATCAGTGGATGGGTCACTGTAAGGTCATAGGGAAATTGCTTTGGTTACAGCTGAAGAGAATAATTTTGTTTGCTTTTAGCTAAGAATTTCAGTTTCTAAGATAATGTAATTAGCTAATGAGAGCAGCATGGGTGCATTTTTATGAGATTTGCTCTGTAGGAAAGTCAGTAATGAAAAATGATTTTGCAGCTCATGTCTTGTTTTCTTTTTTCTTTTTCTCAACCCAGCTTGGAGAGTAGAGTCAAGGTGTTTGGCAATGGGACTTTGGTTGTCCATTCAGTCACGGATAAAGATGCTGGAGATTATCTTTGTGTGGCCCGCAATAAGATTGGGGATGACTATGTGGTTCTTAAAGTGAATGTGATGATGAGACCGGCCAAGATCGAACATAAGAATGAGAATAACCACAAGGTGATGTATGGTGGTGATCTAAAAGTTGACTGTGTAGCCACGGGTCTACCAAACCCAGAGATCTCCTGGGGCCTTCCAGATGGCAGCATGATCAACACCTTAATGCAGTCAGATGACAGTGGAATCCGGACAAAGAGATATGTGGTTTTTGACAATGGGACTCTGTATTTCAATGATGTGGGGCTGCGAGAAGAAGGGGACTATACCTGTTATGCTGAGAACCAAATCGGGAAAGATGAGATGAGAGTGCGGGTCAAAATAGTGTCTGAGCCTGCAACCATCAGGAACAAAACCTACACAGTAGTTAATGTTCCCTATGGAGACGTTGTCACTGTTGCATGTGAAGCCAAAGGGGAACCCACACCCAAGGTGGCATGGCTGTCTCCAAGCAACAGGCCTATTCCTCTCCTCTCAGATAAATACCAGGTGTACAGGGATGGGACTCTTCTCATTCAAAAGACACAAAGGTCTGATAGTGGCAACTATACATGTGTGGCACGAAACAGCGCTGGAGAAGATAGGAAAATAGTTTGGATTCATGTCAATGTTCAGCCTCCCAGAATCAATGGGCATTCCAACACCATAACTTCTGTGAAAGAGACGGCTCTGAAGGAGAGTCAGAAACTCATTGACTGTAAAGCAGAAGGCATCCCTACTCCACGGGTCCTGTGGGCTTTCCCAGAAGGGGTGATCCTGCCTGCTCCCTACTATGGGAACAGGATCACTGTGCACCGCAATGGAACCTTGGACATCCGGGGGGTTAGGCAGACAGACTCGGTGCAGTTGGTGTGCATTGGAAGAAATGAAGGGGGAGAGGCAAGGTTGATTGTCCAGCTCCAGATCATAGATCATTCTGAGAAACCTACGTTCAGAGACCCAGTCAGTGAAAGGATCACTGCTACGGCAGGGCACAGCATCAATCTGAACTGCTCGGTGCATGGGAACCCTGAGCCCAGCACATCCTGGATCCTTCCCAATGGCACAGAGCTGCAGAGTGGCAGCCACCTGCAGAGATTTTACCACCGGAGAGGTGGGATACTGCACATCAGTGGCCTCTCTGCAGCAGATGCTGGGACTTATCGCTGCACAGCTAGGAACCTGGGTGGGTATGCAGAGAGGCTAGTCTTCCTGAAGGTGGGGCTTAAGCCAGAAATCAGCAACCAGTACACCAACCTGGTGAGCATCATTAATGGGGAGACCCTGCAGCTCCACTGCATCACCCAGCCCAGCCAGTGGGCCCGCATCACTTGGACATTACCCAATGGAATGGTGTTAGATGGACCCCAAGCTGTTGGCCGATTCTCTCTTTTAGAGAATGGCTCCCTCACTGTGCGTGAGGCCTCTGTATTTGATAGAGGCACTTACCTGTGCAAGGTAACGACTGAATATGGCTCTTCTGTTATGAACGTGCCAGTCATAGTGATAGCCTATCCGCCTCGGATAACCAGTGAGACTGCACCAGTCATCTATGCCAGGCATGGCAATACAGTTAAACTGAACTGTATGGCTATTGGGATTCCTAAAGCAGAAATAACATGGGAACTCCCAGACAAATCACAACTGACAACAGGAGCGCAGTCCCGTCTGTATGGAAACAAATTCCTTCACCCTCAGGGGTCATTAATCATCCAGCAGCCTACACAAAGGGATGCAGGCTTCTACAAATGCACTGCCAAAAATATTCTAGGCAGTGATTCAAAAGCAACCTACATACACATATTCTGATGTTCAAACATCCGATTCACTGCCAGGCATGCGCAGTCAGGAAAGTACTGTTTGTAAGTGAAGCCAGGTATACCAAGGGGATGAAAGCGGGATTGTGCATCTCAGTTTTCAAAATTACCTTCACATCCACTGGGATCTTACTGTCCTGCAACAGAAAGATACAGAAAATATTTAATAAGAAGACTAAGAAACTGGAAAAAGTATTTCAACCATTTTCCATGATGTTACAAGGTTTCTTATCATTTCCGATAGAACCAGAGAACTAAAGTACTATCCTCACTCCTGTTGATAGTCCAGAACTCCTGTTGATAGTCCAAAGATACTCCTTGGCTTGACAAGCACCTTAAAAGATTACCAAAGAAGTATTAACTCTAACAAAGGAGCTACAATGATAAAAGTACTTCATTATTTTGTCAGAGAGACATGATTTCTTAATCCCCTGCAGTGCCTTTTACGTAGCCTAGCCTTTATAGAATATGATTACTTACTTTTCTGTTATTTCTTCTATCAGCTCTTCAAAATCAAAGATTAATTTAGCAAATAAGAGCGTTCTGTTTCTTATAAAGGACAGTGAGACTTTTAGTTACCGTAATATATGAACAAGCCTTGTCTGGCTACTAGGGATGCTCCAGCTGAATTCAATTATTATATATTTTATATATTTTAAAATCAGACTATGAGACGACAAGAATAACAATGATCTGTCTCATTTTATAAATTATTGGTCTTTACAAGACTCTGATACATTACTGTGTTTTATAATATTAAGGTCCTCTGTATACTGTACATTTTATAATAAAAAAATATTTTCCACATAATTTGGTCACAGTTTTATTCCTGGCAAATACCTTGTAATCCGATCCTGAGGCAAAAAAGCAGCAGTTATTTGAAATTAAGGTAGAAAGCAGGAGTTGCATATGGCTTCTACTCTACCAAATATGGCTGCCTTATATTACTGAGAGAGCAATCCTTACTCCATAGAAGTTAATAGGAGTTTAGCAATTTGCTTCAATGGAGTCAGAACTGCACACTAATTCAGGATATCTGGGATATATTCTTTTATAATTTGTTTATATATTCACTTGTATATGCTCATTTATTAGCAATGAACTGTGGGCTTTTCGAAAGGTGTTTTGTTATTGCCATTTGATTTTCTCCGGATATTGTTTAAACAACCATAAAGAGTGGTCACCATTCTCAAACCAGTTAACTCCAAAATAATCCAGCTAAAAATCAGTGGAACTACTCAATTGAAAGTGGTTTGATGAATATGGCCACTGTCAGGTAAAAAGTGGACTTTGATTTAAAACACATGTGATTTCATTTCTAAATTCTATTGAAAAGCAGTACATCTCTATGAAATAGCGGTCAGCCGGGAACACTCTCTTAGGGGTACCACCTGCCAGTCGTGTTCATAAGACAAGAGCCCGCAGAGGGGTGTTCTTGGTTGCTGCTCCTATGTTATGAAATTCCCTTCCCTTAGACGTCCATCAGAGCCCAAGTCTGAGCATTTTCCAGAGGCAGTGTAAACTTTTCTCTGTGGCAAAGCAGGATTAGGGGTTGAGGTGGGAAGGTTTTAGGGATGAGGGTGATTGGTTTTTAAATGGAATTTTATTATATTTATATTATGTGTGTTTTATTATGTAAGTCACCCTGAGCCTTGGGGAAGAGTAGGGTAGAAATTTGAATGAATGAATGAACGAATGAATGAATTACAGACTAAATTGGTCCTAGAAGCTTAGGACTCAAACAAGAAGGAGATGGGCATGGTTAAAAATAGTTGTGTGTGTTAGTATAGGGGTAGGGAATGCTTTTTTATTATTAGTTGCAGGAGGAAGAGATTCAGATGCACCCTCTAGCCCCGCCCCTTCTGAGCATCATGATGTTGTCATGCTCAGAAAAGGGGAGTGGTCATGTCAGAATGGGGTGGAGTGAAGTGGCTCACACCCCAAACCCCTTCTTCCCCAAAGGCAATTCTGCTGGTGCCCTTCCCTTGGGATCATGTTGACAACTTAAAATGGTCCAGTGGGCCTCACAAGTTATTCAGCGGGAAATATTAGTCCCTCTCTATCTGTCCGCCATGCAAGGGTTAGCCTCAGCCACTGGGTGGCTAGGGAGAGGCTGCTATGGGAGCTTGCATATTAGCAGACACTAACCCTAACCCTAGGCCAGAACCTCCCAGGCAATAAGCCATAGTAGAGCTTCAGTGAGCCAGATTTAAAGAGAGCTGTGGCCAGAACTGGCCAGTGGGCCCAAAGGTTCCCCAACTAGAGATGTGCGAACATGGTTCAGAAGTTCAGAGTTCGGACTGAACTCAAATAGTTCGGTCAACCGAACCGAACTTCCAAACCGAACTCGTATTCGACTGAACTGTTTGGTCGAATTCGAACCAGTTCAGAAGGCCAAAAAACCCAGTTTTGAATATAGGAACTCGGTTCGGAAGTTCGGAATTCAACCGAACTCAAATATTTTGGTCGACCGAACCGAACTTTTGAACTGAACTCGATTTTCAAACCGAATCGAATTTCCGAACTCGATTCTGTTCGCACATCCCTATCCCCAACCCTGCCTTAGTACCTTGTGAAACTGGAACCTCAAAGAAGAGAGCTGTGTTTGTAAATCTGGGAGGGATCACATTAGAATTAACCTTGTTTCACAAGACCATTTCAATAGTTAATATTTTTTGAATGCAGTCACTTTGATAAGTAGTCTTTTCCCCTGAAAATGTCAGATTATTTCCTTTTATTCTGCAGGGGAATTTATACTACTTTCCTACTATTGCAATTCTGGGAGAAAGTTCAATTAAATGTTAATAAAATCCAACCTTGGAAGGATCTAAAGTTAATATTCTCACTTTGAAACTGGAATCAAGTGTTTTCAGTCATTTGATTTAGTTATTTTTGGACAACAACTGCCTACTCAATTTTTTTTCTTTTTTTATTGAAGCAACGAAAGTTTATTTAGAATATAGGAAAATACATTACAAAATTGAATCTGTATGCAGTAAATATCCAGCACAAATACCAGATCATGTATCCTTTATATAAAATTTCTATTGACATCAGTGGGAGGTGTGGGTGCAGAAGGAATGCAGGGCTGGGTTCCGAATATTTTCCTCTTTGATACCCAGGTCTGAATACTTGCAAAATTTCATGAAAATCAGATGTAAATATAAGAGTAGTACTATGGTTCTCCCGGCCTTCTCCCTTTTCATTAAAAACATTCCTGCCAAAAGGCCTGTAAAACCCAGTCCCCCCTTCTCAAAGCCATGTGAGAAAACTAAATGAAAACCAGTTGACGACAAAATCATGCTGATTTGTCTTGCAACCCATAGTTTCTTAAAACCGTTTATCTACTGAGGTCCAAAATTCTCAGACGAAGCCTCCCCATGGACCTTTACTCCCTATTCGAGTCCTATTGACTTCACCATGGCCCTTTTTCACACAGACACTCTAACACTGATAGAATGTAGGTTACATTTTATTATACATGTTGCAGGGCACCCATGGAGCACACCTGCAGCCCTGCAACATGTATAATGAAATGCAACACCCATTCTATCAGTGTTAGAGTGTCTGTGTGAAAAAGGGCCTGTGACCTGGGGTATTTGTTTTCAAGAGGCAGCTGAAGTCAATGAAAACCCCTACTCAGCATACTGGGATCAGGATTTCTCTCCAAACCCCAAATTGCTCCACGCTTTTGTGGGTTCTGAACCTAAACTTTTAATCACTTTCATTATTTGTATAATGTGGTTAACACATATTTGATTTTCTATACAAGATAAGCAAAAATAATGGTTTGTCAAGCCAAATATGTGGTGGACAATTTTTCTTTTAAAACAAACAAACAATAGTGCCTGGATAACCCAAAATAATATTCTATTCCCGGAGCAAGCCGGGTTCCAATGGGGATGCTCCACTGTGGAGCATTGCCTGATTCTACTTCACCTTATGGAGAAATATAGGGCAAGAAATGGAAGGCTCTATGTGGCATTTTTGGACCTCCGAGCAGCCTTTGACTTAGTCAATAGGCCTCTATTGTGAGAAAGGTTAGCCTCTATGGTATGGAAGCACGACTACTTAGGTTACTGCGCTCCCTGCATGATAATACTTCAGTTGCAGTGAAAAAGGACTTGGCTGGTCATCTTACGGAAGATATCCCAACCTTTACTGGTGTTAGGCAGGGCTGTGTCCTCGCTCTCATTCTTTTTATTTTATTTATTAATGAAGTTGTGCCCTTGCTAGCTGAGTCATCTTTTCACCGTCCCAAATTGGCTGGGCATTCAGTCGGTTCTCTGCTTTATGTGGACAACATAGCAATCTTGTCTCAAACCAAGGTTGGGTTAAGGCGACAGCTTCAGTGTTTCTCCGACTTTTGTACCCAGAGCAAACTGGTGATAAATTATGAGAAATCCCATGTTTTAGTTTTTTCGCGTTCACGGCAGCTTTTCCAGTGGAGGGTGGGCAAGCAGAAAATTAGGCAAGTCAGTTCGTACCGATATTTGGGTCTTCTTTTTCAGGCAGCAGGGACCTGGAAGATGCATGCGGACAGAGCACTGGCGGTGGCTAGGGGCACTGTGTTTTCGCTTGCTAGGCTTTTTGCTCACTCTGGGAAATGTGCAATTTTTCCCGCGATCAAAATTCTAAATACAAAGGTGTGTGCCCAGGTGTTATATGAGGCTGAAGTTTGGATTCCCCTTGTTCCTGCCTGGGTGGGAAAACTTAACAGTCTCCAAAGGCTCCTCAACATCCCTAAGGATACTCCCTTTGCTGCAGTTAGGGCTGAGTTGGGTCAGCGACGCTGGTTTGTGGAAGCTTGGGCCCTTGTCTTAAAGTTTTGGGCCAAGCTTTACTTCTTGCAGAAAAAAGGGTTGATTGCGTTCTGGAAGGAGGATTCCTACAGGAGCCCTTGGCAACGGGCAGTAGAGTTGCTGCTTTGTAAATTAGGATTTTCCCCTGTGTTCTGGGTTGGGAAAGACCTGGGAACTATTGTGGCTACTATACAAAGAAGGCTACAGGATCAGAACTTGCAGGAGGAGACAGCCCAAATTAGAACCTCGGAGCATATGGCTGGTTACCTTCCCCTTATTAGATCTCCTCCCGGGATGGCAGACTATCTATCATCAGCTATCTCGGTTAGGGGGAAGTACCTGTTTCTTTGCGCGAGGCTTAACGCCTTGCCCACAGCCGTATTTGAGGGGCGGCTGAGGGCCAGACCGTTCGCCGAGCGTCTCTGCCCCTTTGATGGGCAGTGTGTGGAGACAGTCCATCATGTATTATTTGACTGCCACCTATACGATGCCATTCGCTTGGAGTTTCTCACCCCCTTTCTACAAAGGTTCCCGGGGAGAACTGAGTGGAACCTTCAGTGTTTGGCCCTGGCTAATGTGGACCACTCAATTACAAGTCCTGTGGCCCAGTATTTGATACTTGCATTTAATTTACATAGTTTGTTTTTAAATTTTAGACAGCCCACTTAAGGAGGGTAAGTTTGTGGTACTTGTTTGAAATCAACTAGTAGTTCCGAGTGCTATACTTGTTGGACAAGTTTTAGCAGTGGATTACGGTTTGGTGTAGGTTGTGTATATTTTTGTTTTGTGTATTTTGTGTTTTATGTATCATCTTTTTGTACGATATTGGCTTAGGCCGCAAATAAACTTTATTATTATAACAAACAAACAATAGCCATGGGAGATCTCAACGTTCACGCCAATGCGGTTCTCAGAAGAGCCGAGCATTAGTTTATGGCCGTCATGGCAACCATGGGCCTGTCCCAGAGGGTTAACGGCCCAACAAATCTTGGAGGACATACCTTGGACCTTATGTTTTGCACTGGCCTTGAGGTGAGTGCTCAGTTAATGGGGGAGATATGAGCTGTGCCCTTGTCATGGACGGATCATTACCTCCTGCAGACCTGCCTTCTAGCACACATCTACCCCCAGAAGGGTGTGGAACCTATTCGGATGGTCAACCCCCGGAGGCTGTTGGACCCATTGTGGTTTCTAGGTGCTCTGGGGGAGTTACCCTCTGACCTTGACGACCGTCTCATTGATGACCTCGTTAAGCTATGGAACACCTTGCTGATGGAGGCTATCCATCGGACAGCTCCCAGACATCTGTTACCTAGGTGGAGGCTCCACAGACCTCTGTGGTTTTCTGATCAGCTGTGGAGGCTGAAGCAAGCTGGGTGACAGTTGGAGTGACAGTGGGGTTGTTCTCGTGCTGAAGCCGACAGATTGCGGCATAGAGCTGGTTTATGAGCCTATGCCATGGCTATGTGGGTAGCAAAGAGGGAGTTCTTTGCTACCCATACAGCATCTTCAAAATCCCATCCAGCAGAGCTGTTCTGGGTTGTGCGGGGGCTGGTCAGTCCGGCCTCCCTCGACCCTGGAGTTGAGTCATCATCTGCCTGCTGTGACATGTTTGCGGATTATTTTATGGATAAAATTGCTCGTATTCACCACAACTTCGATGCCACCCTTAATACAGTAGAGAAAGTAGAGGTTGTAGAAGCCCCATCATGTTTAATTTTGTGGGATCAATTTCAGTTGAGACACCCGCTGATGTGGTGGAGGTTCTGGGGGCAGTTCGGGCCACCTCTTGTGAATTAGATCCATGCCCATCCTGGCTAGTTAAGAGCTGCTGGGAGACAATGGGGCCATTGTCAATGCCTCCTTTTGGGAGGGCAGAGTGCTGAACTGCCTCAAGGAGGCAGTGGTGCAGCCTCTGCTCAAGAAACCATCACTTGATGTTGACTCCCCTGCCAGCTATCAGCCTGTCTCTAACCTTCCCTTTTTGAGGAAGGTTATTGAATGGGTAGTGGCCTGGCAGCTCCAGGAGCATCTTGACTGCATCAGTTATCTTGATCCCTTTCAGACTGGCTTCTGTCCAGGTTATGGCACTGAGACCGCACTTGCGGATTTGGTAGATGATCTTCGCCACGAGAAGGATCGGGGTCAATTGATCCTATTGATCCTGTTAGGGCTTTTGGCAGCATTTGATACAGTTGACTATGAGATGTTGGTGACGCGCCTGAGGAACAGTGCGAGGGTGGGCGGGACTGTTCTCAAATGGTTCCGCTCATTCCTGACTGGAAGAACTCAGCGGGTGGTGCTCGGTGATTGTTTTTCATCTTACTGAGACCTCTCATGTCGGGTTCCTCAGGGTTCTGTTTTGTCCCCTCTCCTGTTCAACATGTCTATGCAGCCACTTGGCAAGGTGATTAGAGGGTTTGGGGTGAGGTGTCATCAGTATGTGGATGACACCCAACTGTATCTCTCATTTTCAACAGATCCAGGCCCAGCTGTCTTGGTGCTTACCCAGTGTTTGGCAGCTATGGAGGATTAGATGAGGGCTAACTGACTGCAATTGAATCCAGACAAGATGGAGGTGATGGTAGTGGGTAAGTCGGTGGAAGTGACAGCTCCCATGGTTGATGGGATCTGTCCTCCGCTGACTTCCCAGGTATGGAACCTGGGGGTGCTCCTCGATGCGCAGCTCTGCCTGGATCTCCAGGTGGAGGCTGTAGCGAGGAGTGCCTTCCACCAGTTACATCTGGTGCGGCAGCTTCGGTCGTTGGTTTCGGTTTCTGACCTGGCCACGATCATCCATGCTTTTATCACCTCTCAACTAGACTACTGTAATGTACTCTACTTGGAGCTACCTATGGTGATGGCTCAGAAGCTGCAGCTGGTGCATAATGTGGTGGCTTAGTGGGACTGGGCCACCGGGAGCACATTACACCAGTGCTCCGGTCTCTTCACTGGTTGCCAATAGTCTTCCAAGCTTGATTCAAAGTGTTGGTTTTGACCTATAAAGTCTTACATGGTCTGGTCCCTGTCTACTTACGAGATCGCCTCTCTCCCCTGGTCCTAGACCGGCCCCTGCGGTCATCCGGGGATGCCACACTGGAGGTCCCCCGGGTTTTCCGGGGGGCCATGCAGAATAGGATGTTCTCGGTGGCCGCGCCACACCTTTGGAACTCTCTCCCAGTGGTGGCCCGTCTGGCCCCGGACCTTCCAGCTTTCCAAAGGCGTTATAAGACATGGCTGTTACGCCAGGCGTTTGGTGAGGGTGAGGGGTGAGGGTTGGTGAGGGAGGGGGTTGGTTTTTATTCTTTTTTATTGAAGTTTTATTATGTTTTATGATATTTTATTGTGTTTATCTTTGATTTTTTAGTTGCCCCGGGTTGCCTGTATCAAGAGTGGCAGGGTATAAATTTTTAAAATAAATAAACAACTTCAAAATGGCTACTAACTTCTCCATAAATATGCCCTAGGTTTTGATGCTATAAACTCTACGTTCAGTCTCTGTGACTGCAGCCCATACTTGGGGCTAGTTACTGGTCCTTTCAGGAAATGTGTATAGAGGGGAGTGGACAAAGAGCTTTCTCTTTCAAGATTTGTTCACAACTGCAATCCTTGCTCTTGAAGGGAATGGTTTATTGCTCTTCCCCCCTCCCCCCACCTAGACAGCAGCCAGACACACCAATTAGTGCTGCTGCCCTGTCCAGCATATTGATCAAGGAAGCAGGGGTACACCCCCCCCTACATTTCCCCAGTAGGAAGAATTCTCCCTCAAATTTGGGGTTACTGAGAACATTCTGTATTCTCCCACCCAACTACTCAGGTGGAACAATCTGGAGGCAACAGTGCTAGCAGTAGCAGTAGCATGATGAGGGAAAGGGGCCCAGTTGTCAGCAACAAGGTCAGGGAGGAAGAAAATGTAGGGGAGGGGGGATAGAGTGAGAGAGAGAGAGAACTTCCAGGGTAGCCATCTTCATGGGGCTAGAGGATGGGTTCTAATTGAGGGGCCTCTGGCCTAGGGCATTTTCACACAAGACACTCCACCCACTACCTACCCACTATACATGTTACAGGGCACCCATAGGGCAACACTGGAGCCCTACAACATGTATAGTGGGTGGGTGGAGTGTGTCTTGTGTGAAAATGCACATAGAACCTTTGTTACACACTTCAAAGGAGGATTCTAGATCTCCAAGGTAATAATAATTAGGGATGGGCAAACGCGGTTCGGTAGTTCGGTGTTCGGCCCGAACACGGCCTGTTCGGACAACCGAACACGAACACGAACACACCGAATGGATCGAACACCGAACACCGAAATGGCAAACACACCGAATGGAACCGAACACCGAACAACGAAAATGGCGAACACACCGAACGGAACCGAACACCGAACTACAAAATGTCCGAACAGTTCGTTCAATTCGAATCGCGTTCGGTTGTGTTCGGGTGGCTAAAACATGGTCTTCTGTCAGGTCACTGGAAGGCCAAATGTAGCAGGGAGGGGGAAGTCATTTGACTCAGCTAGGAG
>QEPC01004803.1:459435-476010 GCA_003113815.1 Sphenodon punctatus | reverse complement strand
AACGGCCGAACACGAACGTACGACCTGCCCGAACAACCGAACACGAACGGCCGAACACGAACGCCACCGAACCGAACGGGCGAACACGAACGCGAGGTACGACCGAACGACCGAACACGAACACACGAACCGAACGCAGCCGAACCGAACCGCCGAACACGAACACACGAACCGACCGCGGCCGAACCGAATGGCCGAACACGAACTGCGATCTGTTCGCCCATGCCTAATAATAATAATCTTTATTTTTATATAGTGCCCCCCTGCCATGGCATGACACTCAGAGTGCTTTACATACAAAATTTAATACAACTTTTAATCCTCACAACAGCCCTGTGAGGTAAGATAGGCTGGGAGAATAATGTGACTGGCCCAAGATCACCCAGTGAGATTCTGGCTATCGCAAGACTTGAACCAGGGTCCCCTGCAGCCTCCCGTACAGTACACTACGCCACACTGATTCTCTAAGGTAGAATCCTTTCCCAGGCTACACATGTGATGATAAAGGCTTGTGCTGCCTCTGCCTGGACCAGTGCCTGAATGCCACAGTGATCCTAGGTGGGACTTTACCTAAGTATTTGAAGAACCTCTAATTGTGTTTGCGTAATATGTGACATTGTTTGGTTATGCTGCATGTGAAAGGTAATAGAGGAGAATTATCATCTCTGACACGTGTGTCAAATTCAACAGTGAGGTTCCTTACTGAAATCAAAACACAATTATTTCCAAAGGCTAATGAAGGAGCAGGATTGTTTTTGTTGATTTTGGAAGTTTGCAAGAGTTTAATGGTAAAATGAAAATCATATGTGGATTATTTTCAAGGAAAACATAGCTTGTCATTGCTGTCTAATTTAGGAAAATTAAAAACCACATGCTTGTTTGATATTCATAACAAAAAAAGAAGTCTCAACTCTCCTCAGATTAAAAGCTGACAGGCTCTTGTTAAAAAATGCTGCAAACTATAAGGACTATATTACTGTGTATTATTTCCATACAGTGACAGAATACATCCTAGATATCTCATCTATTTCCAGTTGTCACACTTACTGGAATTTTTAAGAATGTACTCTTTAAATAAAATGATCTATGAGAAAAAGTCCTGAAAATTGCCTCATGTCTAATCTGAATGAATGCACCTAGGAACATATTCATCATTACACTGATTGCTGGAACATGAGGCAATCAGCCTGAGGTGGAGGCCTGCTTAGGTCAGATTTTTGTGGGCACATCACCATAGCAGAAGGGAGGAAGGAGTACGTGTGTGGAAAGAAATCCTCCAATGTAACGAATTATAGATGTAACAATTTTGCAGAGTTCAGAAGTACACTGTTTTGAAAGTGTGCTGAATGAACAAACATGGAACTAATCTTCCAATTTATTTATTTTTAAATAACGTAAATTGTAAGAGATGACAAATGCCAAACCTCTCCAAACAGAACAAATAGTGAGCAACAAAGAAATGATCTCACACTCAGAGAAAACACACAAAGGTAAACAATGGAAGACTCAAATGAAAGTACTAGCCAGATGTTGGGATGTTTTAAACCCCATGGAAATTGATGACCAAATACAACAACAGAAAATTGTATTGTACATCTATTCTGGATGGAAAATCCTCTCTTGTGGTCAAGATATCATCAGGTTACAATTTTGGCCATTGAACTTTAAGGTGTCAGTCCAATGGTAATGGTTTCCCAATGACACATACTATGCAATTGGGCTAAACCAGCAGCTGCTGGAAAGTGGCGTTCTGTTGAAATCAATAGAGGTGTGCCACTTGTTTACACTATAGGCACATTTTCAGAAACCCTAGATTCCAGAGAATCAAGGTCAGGTGTTATTAGAGTTTGCATATGGTAAACAACCAACCCTTCAGACAATATCTGGCTCATAGAGGAGGCCAGTGCAGGTTTCCCATACCCAAGTTTCCTGTGAATCTGATCTGTTTGTATGGGCCAAGCAAATAATTTCTTTCATCAATTTTATACTTGGTGAATATGTTATTGTCTATCTGGTGAAAAAGCTTTTGTTGTCTATAACAATATATTTTTTTTTAACAAAGTACTGTATCTTGTGAATTTTCCAGGATATACACATCTGTCATTTTTGCCAATCATAAAGAAGAATTACAATTCTGTACTGAAATGTTTAAATAAATGGGATGTGCTGCCTGGTTTTTAATATTGTTGGTTTGTTGGGTGATTGACACGCCGTGTCATCTCATTTAAGCTTTTTGAGTGGTTTCATAATGAAAAGTTTAAAATATAATCTGACTTGTTCTCTGTTGATTTCTGTAAACTTTAAGTGACCTGTGCTGTGCAGAGTCCAGAGAGATGTGTGTATAATCCCTGTGGGTGGTTTGCATAATCTCTGAGGGACATGAGCAAAACCTGAAAAAATACCTTGGGAAGTTCTTGATCTGTCTGCACTGGAAAAGGTCCATTCAGAGGCACTCTCTTCACACACACACACACACACACACACACACACAAAATCTAATCTGAACTGAGTTATGTCCAGTCAGTTCCTTCACTCATGAGGTGTTCTTAGATGACATGATACCCCGCATGGCCACCTAGGAGCCATTAGCCAACCACCCATCTGAAGATGGAGCAGGGGGATGCGTGCTTCTGTGAGCCACAAAGCAGCCACTCATGGCCATGCACAGAGCACTGCTGGGAAACTCAGAGCACTCCATGTGGGACAAGCCAAATAGCTCATATGTACTGGGCCAGCCAGCCATGCCAGCAGACCAGTCTGCTGCTCTTAGGCACGGGGGGAAATTTTTATTTTATTTTATAAAAGATTTTTATCCCACACCAGCTCAGGGTGGCGAACAACAAAGTAAACAATTTAAAATTTAAATCCCATATGTGGGAGAAAAAAACAACTCCCCTCCCCGCCCCGACACACACACACCCCTGTCTCTTATACACATCTAGATGTGTATAAGAGACAGGCCAGGTCTTACACAAATGTCTAAATGACAGGAGAGTGGTGGCCAACCAAGCTTCCTCTGGGAGTGAATTCGACAGCACAGGGGCACCCACCAAAAAAGATCTACAGAGGCCACCCATCTCGCCTGGGGAACCTCCAAAAAGGCTCCCACGAATGATCTCAGGGGTCGCACGGTCACATGGGGAGTGAGGCGATCCTGCAGATAGGCAGGGCCCAGGCCGTGAAGGGCTTTAAAGGTCAAAACCAGCACCTTGAACCTATCCCGGTGCTTTATAGGCAGCCAGTACAGAGCCCGGAGCACGGGTGTCATGTGCTTCCTGCGGCTCGCCCCCATAAGGAGATGGGCCACGGCATTCTGCACCAGCTGCAGCCTCCAGACCAGCTTTTCAGGCAGCCCCACATAGAGTGTGTTGCAGTCATCCAGCCTCGAGGTGATGAAGGCATGGATGACAATGGTGAGGTCAGTGTCAGAGAGATACGGCCAAAGCCACCGGACAAGATGTAACTGCCGAAATGCACTCCCCGCCAGGGCCACAACTTGAAATTCCAGGCTGAGCCATGAATCGAGGAGCACACCCAGGGTGATTTCAGACATTATGTGGTCCCGATTCACCACAGTGGATTTCCAGCGGGGGTGAACAGATCAACCACCCCCCGTGATCAAAGAAAGCCCCGAACAGACATGACAAGACCAAGACCATGGCAGGGAATCGGACCACCAGACCACTGCCCGGGGCAATGCAACAGACATTACGCCGATCCCGGGCCGGGCCGTGGTCAAAACACTCGGAAGGCGCCGGGCGGCTTGTCCTGGCTTCTGTCGTGTGCCCTTTAAATCTCCCTCCCCAGTCTGTGTTGTTGCTGGTTGCCTGGCAGTGATGCTGCATGCTTTGACCCCAGCTGGGAATCATTTTCTTTGGTTCCGGCTGGTGGTTGCCGTTCAGACATTACTTTTTTTGTTTCCCATTGGGAATCTCTTTGACCATGTTTTCGGAAATGGTGGGTGTTTTCAGACGTTATGAGATCACAGTCAACCACGCTCAATTCCGCGTGGTGGCTGTGATCTCATAACGTCTGTTGGGGGAAATGAATGTTTCCCCCCAGATGTTACCGTGGCGTGGAATTACATTCACCACACGAGCGGCCAAAGCGGCGGGGCCGGAGGCCGTCATGTGTTGAATGAAATTCCACGCCAGGGTGAACCTCGGTGTCTCGTCTGGTCGGGCGCCATGGCCCGAGATCACCAGCGGGATCCCTGGCCGTGGTGAATCCGGCCTGACGCGGTGGCCTCATTGGCCCCACCGCCCGCCTGTCTCCCCAAAGGGCGGGCGCTGTGGCGTGTGGAGGGGGCGGGGCCATGCGGCCACACGTTGCGCCATGCGGCCCCGCCCCCTCCCAAATTCCCTGCTGGGATCCCCCCGGCACGTCCGATATGGCGTGACGGGGTCATCCCAGCGGGGAATGGATAGGGTGTTTTCAGTACAGGGCCAAGAGGCCCCGTAACATCTGAAAACACCCGGGCCGGGCCGGAGCTCTGGAAGCATGGTTGATTTTGACCCCATGTGGGTATTGACTGTGGTGAACATCTGGCGGCCACCGAACAGACATGCAGGGTGCTTTGGCCCCACCGTGGAATTGACCGTGGTTCACTGTGGATGAGCGTGATCTCGTAATGTCTGAAATCACCCCCAGACTCCGCACCTGAGAGCATCCTCACACATACAGTTTTACTCTTACTTCTGAATCAAAAGGAAGTTTTCCTAGTAACTAGGAAAGGTCCAGTCAATTCTGGTTTTTTGCCTGCAGCAACACATCTACAGCATGCTCACACATTCACTCCTCTACATTTTACCATACATTACTTTACTGTTCATGTCTCCACAGGGGAAGGTTGGAAGTTTTTTTTGGTTGTTTTTTGACTTTCACACACTGGGGGTATTTTCAGAGGTTATGAGATCACGTTCAACCACAGTCAATTCCCTGTAGTGGGGAATGGTCCCGTAATGTCTGTTGGGGAACCGGAAGTTCCCCCCTCCGATGTTTACCACACTCAATCCCCGCCGGGAATCACCTTCACCATGCGATCGGCTGAATCTGTGGGGCCAGCGCCAATCGCATGGTGAAGTTGATTCCCGGTGGGGATGAAGGGGCCCATCACGTCTGGATGGGGATCATGGCCCGGAGGCCCGTCATCATTTCGGGTAGGCGCTGTGGCTGCATTAGCCGTGGCACCCACCCATCTCCCCAGAGCGTGGGCGGTGAGGGAGCGAGGAGGGGCCCCACAGCCCCACCTCCTCCCCGATTCCCCACTGGGATCCCCCGGCATGTCTGTTGTCCATGCTGGAGTTATCCTGATGGCGAATCTCAGGGTTGTTTCCATGACGGGGCGAAGCCACCCTGTTACATCTGAAAACACCCTGCATGAGCCAGTCAAAAGCTGGGAGAGCTAAATTGGTGCATGTATAGTGTTTTTGTTATAGAAAAATAGTTTAAAAGTTTTCAGTTTAATCTGATGTGCAGAGTGTCCTTTATTATTCCAATTATTATCCTGGGTCAATCTTTCCAAGGTGGTGATCAGATACAAATCAGGGTGCAGGAAATCTTAATACAGGCTGCTGAGACCTCCCCCCACCATCATAACTGAATTGTGAGTGAATGTACTTGAAACAGGATGAGGTGGCTAATCAAGATTATTAAATTAAAAAGGTATGTGGTGCTGGCACAGCTAATTCTGACTCCCGTGAAGCACTCCATTATTCAACACTCACCTGACATGCTAAACGCATTCCATAGATAGCTAAATTTGCCATGCATGTATGCACTATACACAGCCTGAGCCTACCCTCTAGGGATGGACGAACGCGGTTCGGAATTTTGGAGTTCAGACTGAACTCGAATAGTTTGTTCGACCAAACTGAATGTTTGAACTGAACTCGAATTCGAACATTCAGTTCGGATGTGTTCGGTGAGTTCGGTATTGAATTTCCATTGGTTTCAATGGGAAACACATTATTGACTGTAACTTTTTTGTTGTTAAAGCTATGTGGCTAAAAATTGGAGAGCCTATACCTCCAATGGAGGTATGTGTATAAAATTTCAAAATAATTGGATAAAGGAATCCAATTTTAAAAGCAGTTGAACTATTGTATTTTGCAATATTCTACATATACATTCTTAGCTGTAACTTCTTTGTCTCACTTCTAATGTAGGTGAAATTTGTCCAGTTTATACCCCTTCCAATAGTAACTAACTTTGCCAAATTTCAGAAGGATTAGAAAAAAGGTCTTGGTGGTATAAACAATTAACATATAAATGTATGTCTAACTATAACATCTTTGTAGTCCAACCAGTGTACATGAAATTTGGCAGGGCTATATATTACACTTTCATGATCATCTCTGCCATATATCAGAAATATTTTATAAAGGGTCCCAATTTTATATGCCTGTACAACATATGTAGAGAAGAGGCCTATGCCTGGGATTCTCTTATGTCACTGTGGTATAAGATCAGTTTGTGATGCGAATTGGCCAACAGAAATGTCAACCAAATATCCTCATTCTGTGATGGGACCATCCCAAGATATCTCCCCTACTTGTTTCTGGGAAGTCAGAAGCATCTGTTTAGGAAAGAGTCAATAGAAATTCTCTTATGTCATCTGTCTCAGTGCTGCAGGATGTGAATGTGATGATAATTGGCCAGCCTGGATGTGTTTAAACTATGTCTCCTGACTGCTGGGATGCTATCTCAGAAGTCCCAGTTATGTTGCTTATGCCAGCCAAAGGGCAGACCCCTATGCCCACCTCGAAGCCACTACCAATTGGTCCTGTAAAGCTAAAAGCTTGCAGTAATGTGTTTGGCCATTGAATGTGTCTGTCAGTCTTTTGGGTTGCTTCACATCCTTCCTCCTACCGTCTCTCTCCCCCTGCCATGCAGGGTGCCTGGCTCTGACTGGCACTGAATATGCTGATAGTCATCTGAATAATTATCTTCACAGGGACAACATCAATTGCTTATATAATTTGGTCCCTTTATCAAAATCTCCTGTACATTTTCAGAAATGTCAGGAAAGGTATTTGATACATTCTTGCCAAATATCCTGTAAACAGAATGGAATATCCTGTAAACAGAATGGAATAGTTCCCTGCATTGGGAACTTCCCAAAATTCCTCAAAAAGTAATAAGAAACAAAAATTTTATAGCCAGAAATATGTTTTTCTGTTTTTTTCCTTTATTTCAAAAACCAAATGTCATTTTCAGTTCCTGATTGCACTGTACTAAATACCAAGCCGAGCCCGACTGAACTAAGTACCGAATCTAAACTCAACATTCGACCCGAACCACCGAATGTCCAAACATCTGAACCTGGTTCTGTTCACACATCCCTACTACCCTAATTTCAAATAATGGTGAAGAGTACTAAGCAATCGCAGCAAGTATGTCCTTGATGGTGGTGGTCAATGTCTCCTTTAGAGAGTTCAGAGTGCTGGACTGCCTCAAGGAGCCAGTGGTGCAGTCTATGCTTAAAAAGCCATCACTTTACATTGAAGCCCTGGCCAGCTATCAGCCAGTCACTAATCTTCCCTTTTTATGGAAGGTTATTGAGTGGGTAGTGGCCCACCAATCTCAGGGGCATCTGGAGTGGATCAGTTTCCTAGACCCCTCACAGTTTGGCTTTCATCCGGGCTATGGCATGGAGACTGCACTTTTGGCCTTGGTCGACAACCTCTCCCATAAGTTGGGCCAGGGTTATTTGACCCTGTTGATCTTCTTAGATCTTTCAGCTGTATATGATACCATTGATCATGAGTTGTTGGTGACTTGGCTGTGGGACCGCGCTGGAGGAGGCGGCACTGTTCTTGAGTGGTTCCGCTCTTTAGTGGCTGAGAGAACTCAATGTGTGGTGCTGGGTGATTGTTCATCTTCTCCCCAGGACCTCATGTAGGGAGTCCCACAAGGTTGCATCTTATCCCATCTCCTGTTCAACGTGTATATGCAGCCTTTGGGAGAGGTCATCAGAGGGTTCAGTGTACGATGTCATCAATAGGCTGATGATGCCCAACTGTACCTCTCTTTTTCAGCTGACCCAGGCCACGCAGTCTTGGTTCTTTCCCAGTGCTTGTCAGCTGTGGGGGAATGGATGAGGGCAAGCCGCCTGAAGTTGAAGCCTGACAAGACAGAGGTGATGCTTGTGGAGGGTGCTGAGAGAGTTGAGGCCCCCATCATAGATGAGGTCTGTCTTCCACTGGTACCTCCTCAGTCCATAGTCTGGGGGTGCTCCTGAACCCCCAGCTCCAGCTGGATGTCCAGGTGGCAGCTGTGGCAAAGGGTGCATTTTGCCAATTACTTCTGGTGCAACAGCCTAACCCGTTTGTCTCAGATGCGGACCCGGCCACTATCATCCATGCTTTTATCACCTCAAGATTAGATTACTGTAATATGTTCTATGGGGGGCAGAATTTACACTACTGGGGGCTACCCCTGCTGATGGTTTGAAACTGCAGTTGATGCAGAATGTGGCAGCCCAGCTCCATAGGGCGATGGGTTATCACGAGTACATTACACTGGTGCTCTGCTCTCTGCACTGGTTACCAATAGTTTTTGGGCCAATTCAAGGTGTTGGTTTTGACCTTTAAAGCCCTAAATAGCCTGGGTCCCAACTATCTGCAGGATCGCCTCACTCCCCGGGTTCTGGATCAACCCCTGCGATCAGCTAGGAGCGCCCTCCTTGAGGTCTCCTGGATTTCCAGGGTGGTGACAATGAGGAGAGCGTTCTTGGTGGCCGCACTGTGGCTGTGGAGTTCCCTCCCATCGGAGGTCCACCTGGCCCCAGACTTCCCCTCTTTCTGATGACATTGTAAGGCCTGGCTGTTCCAACAGGCCTTTGGTGAGGGAGACGGGTGATGGGTAGGGGGTTGTGTTGGATATGGGGGGATATTTTTGTTTTATTTTTACTATTGGTTGTTTTTTAATGTTTTAAATGTATTTTTGTATATGTTTACATCTTTTAAATGTTGTGAGCCGCCCCAAGCTGTGAAGGAAGGAGGAGGTGGCAAAGAAATCTAATAAATAATAATAAAAGAAGTATCAGACTGTGGACTACGAACTTACAAAGCAGTTTTCTTGGAGGTTTTTGTATAGCCAATGCTTAACTTTCTGAGGGTGCAATACTCTGGCTACTAATGGTAGTGATGGCACAATTCTCCTTGAAGTGAATGAAGCCCACATCAAAGCTAAGGTATAGCACTGGCACTTAAATAGCTAGAGAGTGATATTGCCTACCACTTATATTAATTACACCTCTGTTTTTACTTACCCTGCTTGGGAAAATAATATGTTGAACATTTTCAAACCTGGGAGTCTAAAATTAGGCTCTTAAACCTTTATTTAAGCATCTAGGGAATAGCTGTCTGGTTTTCAGAAATGCCAAACCTCTTCAGCTTCCAATGGTCAAAAATGCCTTTTGAAATCTGTAGGAGTCAATTAAAAATCAATTGGACTGAAAACTATCTAGAGAAAAAAAATTGTCAATAATATAATTGGCCTAAGACTTTTCAAGGATATTTAACAATATCCATAGTCAGATATTCATACATACATAAAGTTTATTTGCATGGGCATAAGTCATTGCAGAAACATAAATCATAAAAGAGCAAACACACATATAACACATTTGCACGAAACAAGTAGACAAATAGACAGATAAAAAGAAAATATAGTTTTGCAATTGAAGCCAAACTCAGTCAAGTATAGCAAATAATTAGACCCAATATGACAATAATAAACACATATAATCAAATATTAACATTGATAGTACAAGAACCCCATGACTGTAACCTGGCATAACTATGAGTGTAAGGAGCCTAACCTGGAGACTATTTGAACTTTTATAGATCTTATTCATAAGAGTCAATCTTTCATCGGCGATTTAAATTCCAAAAAGGACTGTCTTAATCCAAATGCAGCAATCAAAAATTGAGCAACATTAGTTGTAACTTCCAGGGAAGTATCTGCAAGGAGAAACTGAATAATCCAATAGTCGGTCCTACCAGGAAATCTCTGAAAGTATTGAGCTATGAACCCCTGTCTTGGTAGATCATACAGATGACAATGCAGCATAATATGCTGCGTGGTCTCAGTGCTTTGTTGGTCAAAGGAGCAAAGGCAACTCCCATAAGGAGTTTTATTAAATCGCCCCTCCAATACCATTGATGGGAGGGCATTCAGTCGAGCACACAAGACCAGGTATTTCCTCCTATTTGAGACAGAGGAGGACAAATATTTAGCAGCTTGATGGGGAAGTGGATACCATACTAAATAATCACATAAGTGAGGAGAGGCTCTCACCCTGGCAACCTCATTCTGCCATAGTATGTCTTTTAATCTAGAGAGGACCTCTGCTCTAATCGTAAAAAATCTTTCCCTATAAAATAATTGGGTGAAAACCCCAAGTTAGCTAAATAAGCCATAACGGCCAACTGCCATCTACTCTGGTATGTGTCCACTACTAATGACTGAAAACGTTCATTCCCAGCAGAGCCAAGCAGCTTAACCCAGTATTTAAGTACACATGTCCACGCAAATAGTGACCAATTGTGCTGCCCTACTTCCAGCCTAAGAGCTGCTAAAGGTGTACCTTTTGGGGCCCTGAGCAACTTCTGAAGAAAGGCGGATTGGATCCCATCAATATTACTACTCATCATTAACAACAGCACCCAAATTTCAGCCGCGAATAATAGCTGGGCCCTTACCTTGCTATCATGTACTCCAATCACCTTTCAGAGCTCAAGCTACCAGAGCTTCCTGGAAAGGAACCTCAAAATAGCAGTAGAGGTTTACTTAGTGGCAACTGACACCCTCTGGAAATGTTCCATTCAATTGCCTAGTGAACTAAAGTAAAGACCGAGATATTTAAAGATTTTGACCTGCTGCAAGTGGTGGACATTAATACCCCAAACGTAAGAAGTTCTTTTACTAGAAAAAACCATTATCTTAGATTTTAGGTAATTAATTATTAATGTATTCTGCTCACAATAACTAGCAAAGGCCTTCAGTTGTCAGTTAAGGCCCACTCTTGTTTGCAAGAGCAGCACCAAATCATCTGCATATAACAGACATCCTACTGGACGCAGAGCCAACCTAGGGGGGAAAAATTCGCTTCTGGACAAAATAGGAACTAAATCATGAATGAAAAGATTAAATAACGACAGAGTTAAGACACATTCTTGGTGAAGTCCCAGAGTTGATTTAATATACTGAGAGATGTGCCCTGCTCTGTCTATTCTAATTTCAAGAGATGATTGAGCATATAATCTTTGAACAAGAAATAACAATCTTTTGTCCATCCGACATTTGCATAGTTTCTCCCACAGTAAATCCCTATTAATCGTGTCAAAGGCTTACTTGAGATCTAAAAAGGTCACAAAAATCTTCTTATTCAAAAACCTATATTTCTCAGTAAAATGATAAAGCAAAAAACTTTGGTCAATAGTGGCCCTGCCCCATTGAAAGCCAGCCAGTTTGGGATGGATAATTCTGCTCTGGGCTAGCCAGGATTCAAGTTTAGTAAGCAGAAGTTTTGTGTATATTTTACTTACAACGCTAAGTAAGCTGATGGGTCTATAGTTCGAGGAATCCATAGAGGACCCTTTCTTATAAATAGGGATGACAATGGCCCTACCCCAGACTTCAGGTATAATCCCTGTAGAAGCCAGATATTTTATATCCTACTAACTGGGCAATATTAATCTCCCCCTCTCCCCAATCAAGGCAATTTTAAATAGTCTCTTAGCTGAAAAATAGTTTTATTTTCTCCAAGTTTCATGGAAATGCTGAGTGAAAACCTTGCATCACTGAAGTCAATGAGAGTTTTGTCACTGGCTTCAACAGAGCCAGGATTTCACTAATTTTATTTAACTTTCAGAATAAACAGGACATTATTCAAGTGCAAGCATTTTTTTGACCCAAATGTATAGGTAATAAGCCAGCTATAGTCTTAAATATAGGATCTCCCAAATACTACAAATAAATAGGCTGAATCCTGGTGATTTGCTTGGTTTTTAGTTATTCAGAACTTACTGAAGAAAATAAACTTCCAAATAGTGAATAGATGAATAAGAGATCTCTTATTTTCAGGTATTTTCATTTCATTCATTTCACTTTTAATTTGTATCCCGCACTCTCTCGCCAAAGGCAACTCGAGGCGGCTCACAACAAAAGTGGACATATACAAAATAACAAATAAACATCGTAACATGGAAAAGAAAATTGTGTCCCAAATGGACCATTTTTCTCCTGTTAGATTGGCAGCCAAATGTCCATATTGGAGCAGATGTCCATATATGTGCATCCAGTCCAGGTCAGATTGTTTGGTTCAGTTTGTTCCAGGGCGGTTGCATTTCAGAAGAACCACCAAATGCATTATCCACCCAAACTGAACAAGCATAACTAAACCACAACAAACCAAACTGAACAGTATCTTAAGCAGAGCAGGTTGTATCCAGCAGATTCAGATCAGAGCACCAAAATCCAATGGATATTATATTTGCAGCCGTGTTCCTTTCATCTCTACTCCCAAAGAAATTAAATTAAAGTTAAGTTTCCAATATGATCCTTATCACATCTCTCTCTTCAGATTCTCTGCATATTATGGAACTTTAGAACTATGATTAGACTGGCATATTCACAATGATGTCAAATGGAGTTATGCCAAGTTACACCAACTGAGGTTACGGGTCAACACTGACCAAATATTTTGCTATAACTATTTTTCTTACATAATGAAAAGTTCCATGGGCAGGTTCACATATGCAATCCTGGATTAGATTTTCTAGATACGTGGCTTTAGAGAAGAATTTTGTTCTCCACTCTCATTGCTATTAGAGTGGCATTAATAGTAATTAAATTACCAAATGTTTTCAGTCCATTCCATTTTTTATTTTTTAAATCACCCTGTTATTTGGTTATACTGAGAATATCAACTATAAGGTCCTTTTACATGGACAGGGGGGTGGTGTTTAGCCACGGTGGGTGGAGATCTGTGTGTGGCCGTTTACTCCTCCAGTTTTCTGGAAGGCTCCATGGGTGTGCAATGGGTAGAGGTGGTGCTGCAGGGTAGCGCACATGCACCCCCACCCATCCCACTCCGTGTTCACATGGGCAAACACTGAGGGGATACCCATCCCCCCACCCACTTCTGGTCGTATACATGGATGGCCCCACCCACCGCTGGCCATATATATGGACGGCCCTCCCCCCCACACCCACCCAAACACTGAGTGGGGGGGAGGGGAGCGTCCGTGTAAAAACAGCCTTATTGTTTACTACAAGTTAAGACAAAGCATACCTCCACCATGTTATTGAATTTGTCACTGCTATGGAGGCCATTTTTTTACAGGATGCACCCACATAGGTCTACCCATCCCCCACCCACTCGAGAGCCTTTCTGAAGGTGTCCTGGGTGGGTGCACGCTGCCGTCACCCATGCACTCCCCACTTGTGCCCATGCACAGAACATCAGGGAAAAATCCAGGATGCTCCATGAGTGGGCAGGAATAGGCAATGAGTAGGCAGAGGCACACACCCAGCACACACCCATCTTGGCCCGTTTATATCCCCTACGGTCACTGGACATGCATTGGCACTCCCCACGGTGCTCATGGGCCGGCCCCCCAGCCATGCCCATTTAAAATGGCAACTATGTGGTTTGTCTGAGTTGCCCAGATAGCTCCCCCCCATAGAGAGTGCTATGATAAAATTGTCCTAGCAACAGGTACAATTCATGATGTTTAATTAGTGTTTGGAATAAATTAAAATTGCTATGAGTTGAGATCTGCTGTCTACCAGCTGATATGTTGTGCACTGACACTGGCTAGTTCTTTGCATATAAATGGAAAAGCAAACCCTTTTATGTAGGGAAGAGCATGACTATTGTACTATGTCTAATGTATGCAACGTGTATGCTTGGATGTGTGTGTATATATAGCATAATACAACGATAAAATAGATGGTTGGAGAGTGTGATTCTCCAGCAAGTTAGTGCAACTGCAAGCCACATCTACCTCACTATTAACTGCTAACATGAACTATCCTGTTGGAAGTTCACACTCTACATAAATGGCGTAAGGCTGTATTTACAATTGTACTAGCCTTCGTGGTGAAGTGCAAGTTGTAGAATTTAATAAGAAACTTGTAAGGAGATGCTATTCCTCTAGAAGCTGTGTTCATAGCAAGTATAGCAGACATAGAATAATTTCTCTAGAACGCAGTAGTTTTTACTCAAGGAGAAACAGAAAATTCAGTAAACGTACAATTACACAATAGCGTTGATACTTTACACAAAATCTAACTCACTAGACATTCCATGGCCCGGCAAAGAGAAACACTTGGAAAGAAATTTGTAATGGCTTTGAAAGGTGGCAGGAAGCGATGCAGTTTTCCCCCTGCATTCTGAATGGCTTGACCTCAAAGAAACTGTATCCCAGTCAATTCTCATAAGCTTCCACGACAAAAGAAACATGAATCTATACCCCAGTTTTCTCAATACACGAAACATGCAGTTACATTAAATCACAGCCTTGGTGCTAACAATAATGGGAAAAGCAAGTGTCTCAATAAAAAATTCTCTTTCCTTCATTACTGAGCGTTTTGAGTGCCCTGGGAAGTACTGTAAAGTGCATATACAACAAAAGATCAGCTGGTCTCATGAACTTATGCTGTATATCATGCTGTTACATTAATCATAGTGTTTTGCCTCATATAAAATGGCTCCTGCTGTGCTCAGGGTATAACCCCAGTAATGGGTTAAAAAGAGAGGTAAAAGTGTGTGTGCGCAGGTATGTGTGCGTGCATGTGTGTGAATGTGCCGATGCATCACCTATGGCATAGTAGCAATGTAATAACATGGATTTGGGGATGTATTATTGAAATATTACTGTGGCCCTTTTCACACCGACACTCTAACACTGATAAAATGGGTGTTACATTTTATTATACATATTGCAGGGCTGCAGGCATGCTCTATGGGTGCCCTGCAACATGTATAAGAAAATATAACACCCATTTTATCAGTGTTAGAGTGTCGGTGTGAAAAGGGCCTATGGTACCCAAAAAGTCATTGTATGGCTTTCAAAGTGAATCATGCCATAGTTTAAACAAAAATAAAGGTTTAAAACAGCTAAGCACAGTATACCCAGCTATACTTTCATATGGCCATTATTTTTAGAATGGAAATATTTCTGGTGAATCATACAGTGAAGCAGAGGAATCTGGCAATAAACAAATAACGCCTCTCCCGCAATCAGATACAGTTAAATGATGAAAGGCAAGTATTTATTGATTGGAGTGGAGCGGAAAATCTCTCCTTTTGTTTTCCTGACTAATATTATCATCTGCCCTCTCCCAGTAAGTTTAATAAGCAAAGTAGATTCATAATCATAATATAAACTCAATAATGATCAATGGGGAAAAGACCAACTTGATTATCTATGGAGTTACTTCCACAGGTCAGAGGGAGGGATGCAGTGTCAGGCTCAGCTACAGGGACCTGGGGACAGTCTAAGGCTGTTTTAAAACAAGATGCTACCACGCATGGCCACCCAGGAGCCACTCATCTGACCACCCTTCTGAAGGTGGTGAAGAGGAATGCACACTTCCATGAGCCACACAGCACATGTTGATGATGGCCTCAGTTTTCCCTAAAATGGGTACAACCCCCCATCTTCTGTATGACCAAGGGCCAACAAACTTGGACCCGGAGGGCTTGAAAGGACAGCCCCCAGACGTGGCCAAGGGCTGGCAAACATGGGGAAAAGGGCTTGAGAGCATAGCCCCCCCCCTCCATTATGAGAAAGAGGGGGGGTTGTAAATCAGAGTAAGGATTGGGCCCAGCCACCATGGAACCCAGCAGAAAGTAGGTCGCTCATGTGAAATACCAGCCTGAACCTGGGGGAAGAGAGGAAAAAGGGAAATGCCTAGAGTAAAGTATGGGGCCATTAAGAGGCATTCTTCCTATTCAGTAGAGAAACAAAGACTGAAACTAGGAGCAGCAACCCCCACTCAGGAATAAAGAAATCCAGGGGTTCTCTTTGTGTCCCAGGAAGCCGATTGTTAGTTCTCTCCTCCTCTCCTTAACTAACCCCCAGCCACTGTTGTTTACTCTTTCCCCCTGTGTCAAAGATATCTTATGCATTTTGGATGGCCCTTTTGTGATGGAAGTGGAAGTTGGATTTCTCCCCTCATTAGCTCATTGTGTACCCCAAATGACCCATCGTAGCCTCTCCAAATCCTTTGTTCAGTACCCTATTACTGCCCCTGGTTTTCCCATCAACCTCGGAGAAACCTTGGACCCCAGATACATGCACCCCTCCCTGACCTCCCCCTCCTTCTTCCTCCCTGTCCTCCCCCTCCTTCTTCCATTTCTGCCCAGAATCTTGCCTCCTTCTTCACCTCCAAGATAGACAAGATCCTCCTCGACATCGCTTCCCACTCCTCTCTTCCCACTCCCACCCCTCTCCCTCCTCCCCCTCCTTCTCTCATGTCCTCCTTCTCCCCTGCCTCCCTTAAGGAAATCTCCTCTCTGCTCTCCTCCTCCAACCCTTCCACTTGCCCCCTTGATCC
>QEPC01004803.1:431298-457552 GCA_003113815.1 Sphenodon punctatus | reverse complement strand
TGCTGATCCTGCTCAACCAGCTAGGAGAGGTAAACTATAGGTCCAGTCTCTTGCTTTTTCTTCCCCTCTGCAGAGCCTAAACCCCCCCCACCCTTCTCTTCAGTGTACTTTCACTTTCCCAGCCACAGTCTGTCTTTCCTTTGTAGTCTTTTGTTGTACCACTGTACCCCTGTGAACCCCGGCTTAAGGCCATTATGCTCATTCCCCCCTGAAGTTAAGGAATGGTAGATATTGGGTGGCTCTGTCCCCAGTAGCTACGAGGGGGAGGGGGTTCCTGTTAACACAAGCTTACTTTCCCTTCCCTCACATTTGTTTGTGTTTTTCCCTTCATGTTTCATCAGCCAGACCTGGGCTGTGTTTTAGTATTAGCCTGTATGTGTTTCTGTACCTTATTTGGGTCCTTTTTCTTTTATTGTATAACCCAATAAACATCATTTCATTTTATTGGAGCATCTGTGTCTTTTTCTTTCTATTTGGGGAGGGTACATAAACTGCTGTAGCATGTACTGTCCTCAGCTTGATCCCTTTGAACACGAGGGGACCCCCTCCAATTTTGCTAAATTTGGCTAATTCCCCTAAATTTAAAGATCGAGCAGATATTGGGGAACTGACCCCCCAATAAACTCACATGGCCGGGGGTCTCGTGTTAACACACACACTTAGCGCCACTCATGGAGCACTGCCAAGAAATCTGGAGTGAGCCATGTGAGGCAAGCCAAAAAGATGTGTGGCAACCAGTGACCACACATCCCCTGCCTGTATGAACTGGGAAGCCATTCACACCAGCAGATGGGTCCACTGCACATAGGCACTCTGGGTGGTGGAAAACGGCCTTTGAAAGTCACAGTAACTGGCTGCGAATGCTGGGGAGCTTGGCTTCTCAAGTGCTCGCGCTGGGACATGTCAGTTTTAAAGGCCAGACCAGTGCACTTTCCCCTCCCCCATGATCCGTGGCAGGGGGAGTGTGAGGTGGTTGCCAGGGTAGCCACACTGGGAGCCACCCATTAGAATCTCTCCCCACTTGCCACACCTGAATGGGTGCTCCGCGACTGTGCTACTCAACACCCATGGACCCCACCCCACCCCACCCTCCTGCTAACCCATGCTCATTTAAAAACATCCCATGGAACGCTACCTCACCCTCTCCATGATCCATGGATGGGGCAGCCAGCCACACCAGCAGATGGGTCTGTTGCTTTGAAACACCTATTGTTTCAAAGTTTGGGGTCCCTATTTGCTTGTAGGCTTGGTTTCCTTCTGGTAAATGTAGTTGAAATCAGCCATAAGGTTCCAAATTTGTTAAGGTGTGAGTGTAAGAATGATCAATGTATGTCAGTGGGACTTTGGGGCTACAAAAGAGGCTGGGTCTTCACTCCTGGTGTATCTATTGTTACAAACCCTGGGTACTACTTACTTCTGCCCCTCTGTCAAGTTTAGCTGAAATTGGTTTGCAGGATAAAACATTCTTTGGGTATACATACACACACACAGTAGTTGCATAAGCTTGCTTTCCTAGGCAACCAAGCTAGAAAGGGTGGGGTTATAGTCTGTAACCTTGACTATAGTATCTATTGATATAGTAAAGTTTACCGAAAAGAGCTAAAGAAGCTGATTTCACGTCAAAAAAACAATTTTAATGGGTTGATAATTTTATTTAGTTATTTATTAGATTTATTTGCTGCCCACTCCTGCTTTCGCAGCTCGGGGTGGCTCACAACATATAAAATCAGTCATAACAAAATCAAATCACATAAAACATTAAAACATCCCATGGCAGAGCAATAAAAACAATATGATTTCCCCACCCTTACCCAACCCACTCCCCCATCCTCCTCCAAAGGCCTTTCATTTGTATGTGAAAAACACCATAAGCTTACAAACACAAAGCCCTTCAGGAAGAACTACCAGGGCTGCCAAAAACTATCTCTTAGCACAGTCAGGGTGACCTATTAGTTGTCAAGTTGATGCATGCTGGGCTGACTTCTGATATTTATATAGCACATCCCTTTTAACCTTTCCTTCTGCTTTTAAACTAATCCAAGCTATAGAAGAGGAATGGCAAATATAAAGATTACAAGATGTGACATGCAACACAGCCAGGAGTCACTATAAGAATTATTGTGGGGTATAAGGCTGCTAATGGAAGACTCAGATGAGTGAACAAATTAGGTGCTGATTTGCACCATTCAATTCCTATACATTTCAATGGGGTTTAATGAATGTAAATGAATACAGAATTTTCCCGACAGTATTAGGTAATGTACAGCTGACAGAGAAGTTACGATTATTATTATTATTATTATTATTATTATTTTTATTATTATTATTATTAAAATACCACTCCTCATGATGGAACAACACTCAGAGACAGGGCTTTGTGATGAAGACAGATTAAAAAGACTCAGAGATAAGGGTGCTTCTACACATAACCTTAGCCATGTATATTTTCAGTCATGGAAATAACTACTTACCAAATCCAGGTCTGCTGCTCCAGAAAAAAGTGGAGCAGAAATCCCAGATCTGGGTCCACATGTAGTCCATGTAACGTGGGGAACCCGGTCACAGAACTACTCCAGTGACTGGGAAGGAGGTGGTGTCCTGATGCCCACCCATGTGCTGTTTGGTGGGTTTCAGGATGGCCCCAAATGGCACTAAAGCACCGCAGGCAGAGATATTGTGGCCTTCAATAAAGCAATCAGCAGCAGGGAGTAACCTAACCTCATCCACACTGAAGCACTGAGAAGTGTGTGCAATAGTCTGCCAGCAGCATCCCAAGTTTCTTGCTGGCCAGGCAGATGGAGAACATTCTACCCCTTGGGGGGAGGGCCTGGTACTGATGTCAGCAGGCCCATGGTACTCTCTGTTTTGCGCCAGGTTTGCACCCCTGTTATGGGAGTCTATATGTATTTCTCTCCACGCACCCTTGGAGAACACACTGAAAGACCCCAAGAGGTACAGAGATCTAATAAAGTAGAGATTACCCAGGTCTGCTTCTTATTACAGTTCTTTTGGTGCCAGAGCTATTACGCCAAGCTACAGTTAGTGCTACCAGAAAACATATGAATCATTCATTAGGTTTGGCCGTACGTTGAAAACTGCAATACAGTAGCTGGCGCAGACTGATGCAAGTAATAAGTAAAAATGAACACTGGAACAGTCAACAATACTTTATAAAGAAGAGATCAAAAATACAGATTATTCTGTGTTTCAGAGTTCACTGGATCTGCTAAGGTCCACATGAAAACTACACCTCAAACCTTTTACTTTCTTATGAAATTGAGATGTTTAACTTCTAGTAACTGTGCTGGCTTAAGCTTGCTGGTGTCTATGTCTGCTTTATTGACACACTTATTTTCATATTGTTCTTCCATCAAATCTTAATGTGATATAAACATAGCAAAGAATTCATATGCCTGAATTCAGAACATGAATCTAAAAAACTAAATTTCAACTACAGATTTCATTATTCATGGCCTTCATCATGAAAACACTTACATTACCATAGTCTCAGGACTGGGGACCTGTTCTATACAAATTACTATGTAGTTGGTAGCAATGGGGCTGATCTCATGACCCGTGGATCCTGCATGCATCCCTGCTCACATGCGCAAGTACGTAGTTTCCACACGGTACAGCATGCTCGCAATGGAGGTGCACAAGGTTCCTGTTTGGTCGCACACATGCGTGTGTGCAAGATCCATTGGCATGGGATCAACCCCAATGACTATAAATTGAGTTGCTTTCTTTTCATTATAAAAGAGCAGTAGAGATTGCACACACATTGGTCAATTTGTGAAACAGAGAAAATTCCCCACTTTGGGAATTCCCCACTCAGGAAAGTCATGAAGGTTATTTGAAAAAGCATTTGGCGTCCAAGGGCAGCAGTCGGTTGGAGGTTTGGGGTGGGGTTAAGGGCTGAGGGGGTGGGGGTGAGGAATGAAGAGGGGAGATTTTATTGTATTAATTTTATTATTGTTTTATTGTCATTATTGTTTTGTTTTTATGGATTGTAAACTGCCCTGAGTCATTGTGGGAAGAGTGGCATATAAATTAAAACAATAAAGAAAATAATGAGACTTAGGGTAAAACCAAATGAGACGGTAGCCGACTTCAGTCTAGGTTCAGTCAGTGCAGCCCTCACTCAGCCCTCACTCACATGCTTTGCGTGTCCATCCTAATAAAAGGGCATCTTCTGGCATGTCTTTCATGTGCTTGCAGGCACCCCCCACTGGCAGCACCAGCGAGACTGGAGAGAGGGGCAGAAAGTGGTCGCTCCTCCATAGTTTTAGGATTCCTGCCAACGAATCTATCATGCTGATGGACCTGGACGTGCAGAAGCACTGCCCAGCCCACAACTTAGTTGATGGTATGCAGAGACATGGGCACACATTAGCCTGATATCACCCACATGGCGGGCTCTGCATTCTCTGAGACCATGTTGTGAGTGGGGGCTGCGGGATCGGTGGGTGGAAGCCCTGTGTCCAGTGGCAGTGAACACCTAATAAACGGGCAGGTGGACAGCCACCTGGTGGGGGCTATAGCAGGCTAATGTCTCATTTGTTAACATTCTTAGCATCAATGGGTGTTTTCAGATGTTACGAGATCACAGTCAACCACAGTGAACCACACTCAACCCCATGGCGGGGCCAAAGGGCCCTGAACGTCTGTTCGGCGGCCGCTAGATGTTCACCACAGTCAATCCCCACAGGGGACAAAATTAACCACCCTTCCAGAGCTCCGGCCCAGACCATCTCCGAAAGCGTGGTCAAAGCAATTCCCACCGGGAAACAACAAAAAGTAACGTCTGAATGGCAACCACCAGCCAGAATCAAGCAAAATGATTCCCAGCTGGGGACAAAGCATGCAGCATCACTGTCAGGCAACTAGCAACAACACAGGCTGGGGAGGGAGATTTAAAGGGCACACAGCAGCAGGGAACGTGGCAGGATGGAGCGAGGTGGAAGAGAGAGGAGAGCGGAGGGCGAGAGAGCAAGGGAGGAGGAGATGGAGGGGGTGCAGGCAGAGGAGGTGGTTGTGGTGCACATGGAGGTGGTGGAGGGACAGCAGCAGCAGCAGCAGCAGCAGCCGGGACAGGCAGCCCCAGAGACGACAACCGGCCCGGGGGAAGAGGCACCCCAGAAATGGGTAAGGGGACAAAGGGGGGTGCAAGGGCACAGGGACACCAAGGGAGGCAGGCAGGCGGGTGGGGGGGCACGGGGGAAGGACCATGGGGCTGAGGCAACCCGGCAACCAACCTCCCCCCCTCATGACCCACAGACACGGAAATGGGCCCGGGAGCTAGCCAGGCAGAGGAGGAGGAGGAGGGGGGGGCCTACGCGGGAGACAGCCGTACCACAGAGGGAGGCAATGGGGGCACAGAGAAACCCAGGACTTCTTCAGAAACTGGGACCCTGGAGCATCAGCTGGAGCTAGCAGTCAACCAGAGGAATGAGCAAGTCTACCTAGAGATCTGCGTGCCATGGAGGTGGCGGGGCACCACAGGACTATGGCCCAGTGCAGATCTAAGGTCAAGGAGCTCAAGAGGGGGTACAAGACCATGAGGGACAACAACCGGCAGTCTGGGCACGGAACCCGGACCGCCCCCTACTATGATGTCTTGGACCGCATCATTCGCATGAAGGGTTCCATTGTCACCCTGTGCCTTTTGGGGAGTGCTGTGGTCCAGGGGAGGGAATGGGATGAGGTACCCCCTCCCCTTGCCACCCCCCTAGAAGGCACTCACCCCCCAAGAGGGATGCCCCAGGACCTCAGGGACCAGCAAGCCCCCCTTGCTCACCAGCCCTGAGAGCCTCCAGCCCCTGTCCGGACCGGGACAGGGCTCTGAGACCGACATCGAGGGTAAGCAAGCAGGTGGGAGGGGAGACGGTCTGGGGGCCTCCCATACTCCACAAGGCATGGTGCGCCCTGGCACCAGCAACAGGCAGGTGAGGAGGATGGCGGAGAATAGCCCCGGGAGCAGCCAGACATCCCAGGTGAGGCACACCTTCAAGTGGGGGGGGAGAGGGTGCCTGGGGAGGCCGGGCAGGGGACCCGGGACGCATGGTGCGGGGGAGGGAGATTGGGCGCAGGAGACTGCCTGGGCAGGGCACCGGCTGCCAACCCGAGGGGGGGGCCCATGACCCCCCAGCCGTGCCACGGGATAGCGGGCTGGCAGCTGGGGTGCCTAACCAACCCCTAATTTGTGCCCCAACAGGGTGACCTGACAGGCCCCAGTAAGCTGGCCCCATGCGCCTGGCGCAACAGATGAGGGAGCACTGGGCATGGGTACGGCACCAGAGGGAGGAGCAGGCAGAGGACATAGTCCGCTCAACCACCAAGCAGGGGAAGCGGATGATTGCGGCCATAGATTGGATGGAGGCGGCCACGGAAAGGGCCGTGCAACAAGCGGAGGCAAGGGACCAGAGGCTGCAGGCGGAGGTGCGACTGGAACGGAGGCGGGAGAGCAGGGAGCACAGCAGGCAGGTGGAGGAGTTTGGGCGGCTGGAACTGGCCATCGACAGGATGGTAAGGGAGCATTCGACCAAGATAGACTGTTCCCATGACATCGGCACCTCACTGCTCCTGCACGCGGGGACCATGAGCGTGTATGTGATGGCAGCCGCCCCACTGGGAAACCTGCAAACCCCGGCCCCAATGCCTGGCCCCTCAGTGCCCCCACCACCTCTGCCACCGCCCCAGCCGCTGGCACGCCTACTGGACCTGCGAATCCTCCTCCCGGTCCCTGCAGGCCTCCAGAGGGAGCAGCTGCCATGGGGAGCCACTCCGGCCCTAGGCCTGCCCTCCCTCCCTTCCACCACTGCCTGTCCCTCAGGACACCGAGGCCTCCCAGGACACTGTTGGGGACATGAGCAGCAGGGAGGAGGGGAGCTCCCAGAGCTCCATGGCGCCCACAGGGTGGCCGAGGGGGAGGCCCCAGAGATGGGGGGATGGGGGGAAAGGGGGAGGGTGGCCTGAGGTGGGGGGGGTACACGGCACTGGGAGGAGGGTGGTGGTGAAGGTCGTGGCACCTGTAGGTGGTGATGACAATAAATGTATGGGCACCACAGTCGCCTCCGTGGTTCTGTTCATGGGCCCGGGGCTGGGGGTGGGTGGGTGTCAGGGCCCAGGGTGCTGGTGGGAGCCCCAGGGAGGTGGAGACTGGAGTGTGTGCGCCCTCACGCCTCAGCCTCCCAGCTGATCCGCCTGGCCATGGCTGCACAGATGTGCTTTGCGTACCGGTACTCCCGCGGGTTCTCTGCATTCACATAGAGAGGCACAGGGCCGGGAGGGGGCCAGGGCATGGGGTAGTCGAGGACAGCCCCATCGGTCTTGCACATGATGTGCAGCATACAGAAGGCTCTGATCACCAGGGTCGAGGTCTCCACCGTGTAGTCCAGCTGGCCCCCGAGGCTCCTTCAGCACTGCTTGAGGGCCCCTAAGGCCTTCTCAACCACGGTCCTGCTTGCACACAGGTGAGTATTGTACAGAGCCTCCACAGAGTTCCTGGTGACCGAGTACAACTTCATCAGCCACCGGGTGAATGGGTAGGCCGGGTCCCCCAGGATGCAGGGGGGCATCAGCACCCCCTCGATCTGGGTCATCCCCATGTCTGCAAAGTCCCCGTGGTACATCTGGGCATAGAAGGGTGAGATGGTCATGATCCGGGCATCATATCTGCACCATGAGTGGCCCGTGAAAATGTCTATGAACCGCCCCCGGTGATCCACAACCGCCTGCAGCTGCAGCTGCAGGAAGTGGTATCCGTGTCTGTTGATATATTCCATATTCTCTCCATCTGAGGGGTGGAGGCTCTCAATGTGGGTGCCGTCCACGGTGCCTATACAGTTGGAGAACCCTCCAGATGTGAAGCCGGCCATCACAGCCGCCTGATCCACCAGATGGATTGCTCGGGACAGGAGCACACCCTCTACTGCCTCGCAGATGTCTTGCAGGATACCGGCGATGGTGCTCACCCCGACACTGAAATGCTGCGAGATGGACCAGCAGGAGTCAGGTATTGCTAGTGCCCAGACCCCGATGGCCACCCGCTGGACCATGGGAATGGTGGCCTGCATGGGGGTGTGCTGCCGCTCCAGCCAGGACGGTAACAGCTCCACGAGTCACAGTAGGGTGAGCCTGTCCATCCAAAAGTGCGCTCTCCAGGCAGCCTCGTCCCACTGAACCAACGTCCAGGCCCACCACCCCTGTGCCTGCTCCGTGACCCATTGCCTCTGAGCAATGGGCATAGCGAGCTGGGCAGCGTGGCCCATACAAGGGTTGGCTCCTCCTATTGGGGGGGGGGGTCTGCCCTCCAGTTGCCCACCAGGTATGGAGTTAGGCGGTGATTTTTATTGCGGACCTCCGCCTGGATCGGCAGATGGAGGTGGTGGCTAAAGCTGCCTTCCGTCAGCTGTATCTGGTGCGGAGGCTGCACCCATACATCTCCAGACCCGACCTGGCCACTCTCATCCATGCCTTCGTTACCTCGAGGCTTGACTACTGCAATGCGCTCTACGTGGGGCTTCCCTTGATATTGGTTCGGAGGCTGAATGGCGGCTCGTCTCCTTACGGGGATGGGTCGCTGTGAGCACATTACACCAGTGCTCCGTTCTCTGCACTGGCTGCCTATAGCATACAGAACCAAGTTCAAGCTGCTAGTATTGGTATACAAAGCCCTATACAGTCTTGTCCCCTCTTATCTCTGGGACTGTCTCACCTTCCATGACTCAGGATGGACCCTCCGATCCACTGGGGGCACCTATCTGGAGGTCCCCCATGTAAGGCTGGGGGCCACCATGGAGAGGGCGTTCTCGGTGGGAACTCCCTTCCGAAGGAAGCCCGCCTGGCCCTGGCTCTGCTCACCTTTCAGCGGGCTTGCAAGGCCTGGATGTTCGCCCAGGCCTTTGGAGGGGGGGGAGGGAGGGGTAAATGGGGGAGATTGCTGGGGTGGGGAATTTGGGGAATTAGAGGGGAGGGTTAAGGTCGGGGGGGTTAAATTATTTTAAAAGTGATGTTTTATTGTATTGTTAGCCGCCACAAGATGCCGTGGGCATGAGGGGGCAGCATAAAAATGCCACGAAATAAATAAATAAATAAAATGGTCTCCCTCTGTCACTGGAGCTGGCCGGGCACCTCACAGAGCGCTGAAGCCCGCTGCCGGGCGCGGATGAGGGCCTGCCTGTCCGTTCCGGACACCTGCTGGGCCCTGAGCTGGGCCAGGGAGTGCCTGCGACCATGGTGGGCTCGCCAGGCTCCAGAAGCACTCCAGGCCATGCTCACCCGCAGCTGAATGGCCAGGTGCACCTCTGCAGTCTGGATGCACAGGAGGTCTGTGTGCGAGCAGTACCACTCAGCGCAGACTTCTAGGTGCATCCCACTGGTGCCCAATCGGCCCAGCTCCATAGTGAACGGTGGCCTGGGTGGGTTGGAGCCGCACCCGTTATAGGCTGGGGCAGGTGTCACCACATCCCCTGTTTATGACCTGCCTACCGGCCAGGGGGCCCCAAGTCACCTCTGCCCCCCAGCCAGCTGGGCCAGTTCCCACAGGGAGACAGGGGTGGGGAGGCAGTGGGCGCCCCATTGTGCACACTTGCGGTCCCTGCACGGGGCCTGGTGCATGGTCCAGCCTGCACCCAGGCGTGTGCAGCCTGCAGCTGCATATCTGCTGTCATCACCTCCCACCTCTCTGTGTTTTGGCTGCCTGTTGTCCTCGCCACCCTGAACTGTGTGTAGGATGACCTGTATGAATGATCAGTGCCAGCAGCTGTGCTGGGTCCGCACCCCATGCCTTGCTCATTAGTCGGGGAATGTTGCAGCCTGTGGCCTTATCGCTTGGCCTTGGAACTCCCCTGCTTCCCCTCCTGTTCCTCCAGGGATTGTGCGGCCCCTCTCATCTTACATTTAGTATCAGGCTCGTGCTGGACCATGGCTGGCAGGGCTTCCCCGGTGCTTGCGGGCCTCTCCACCACCAGCGCTCCCCATAGCTGGACCTTCCGTGAGACCATAGCCCTGTGTGACCTGTGGCATTCCCCGGCCGTGCAATTGCTCCTGATCCACACAGACAGCCTCACCTGTGCCTATGCAAGTCTGAGCTCCAGGCTGCACTACTTTGGCTATGAGGTGAGCACCCACGATTATCAGCTGCATGTGGAGACACTGGGCCTGCATCCCTTTTCTGATGGGCGCATCCCAGAGATGAGGTGCGCGCATGTGGGGTGGTCAGTGGCAGAGACCATGTCTTCCCTCTCTGTGTGCAGTCTGGCCACCTACACGGCCTGTCTGATGGAGGGGGGCCGCGCCCTGGCTGTGTCCTTCTTTGGCTGTGTTCAACAGGCCCGTGGGTACCAGCGGTCCCGTGGGGCGGTCTAACACTGGCTGTTGGAGCTGGGTCACCTTCCATGGCCCCCAGCTGCTGACTATGGCTTGTCGGAGTCCACCGGGGCGGAGCTGGAGGCACTGGCTGGTGTGTGATCCCGTTCCGATGTGCAGGTGGGGCTCGCCATGCAGGATCCCTTCGAGGTGTACTACCTGGTCACCCACCACCACATGCCAGCACTGGGATACCATCGAGGTATGCTTCAGTGGCCCCACTTCAGGCACCTGGTGGGCCACCCAGCCCCGGGCCACTTTGTGGCCCCCTGCAGCTGGCTGTGAGCCCCCCTGTGCCTTCCAGGCCCTGGTTGCTGGCCCTGCTGTGAGGTCCCACCTCCGCCCTGATGCCATGGGTTGCTGCCCGCTCCCTCCATGATATCCCGGCCTTGCTGCTGTGCTGCCTGCTTCCTGGGGTTCCGCTGCCCCTGCCTGTGGCTCTGGGCACCCTCCACGGGTCCCCCCTGTCCGCCTCTGCAACCGGTGTTCCCCTCTGTGACTGACTTCTCCAGTGGCCGTGTCCTGATCTTCAAGCTGCCACCCAGCACCCTGGGGTGCTGCTGACCTTCCTAGTCCACCTGCGATCCCTCCTGTGCCCGTGCCCCCCCCTTGGGTGACTCTGTGACCACGGGGTTCCGAAGCCCCCGGACTGCACCTCCTGGCGTCCTCCCAGGGAGTGTGTGTGTATTTGGACCGGCTGCACGGCTCCGGCTCTCCTCCATCCCATCCATTGCACCCTCACCAGTGCTGGGGGAGCCTGTCTGCCTCCTGGACCATTCCTGGGCTGCTCCCTGTTCTATGTGGTCTCCCCCTATGCCTGTGTTCTGCCCATGTGGGGTCCCCCCATTCTGGGACTGGCTGTGTAGCTGTGAGGATGCCCTTGCAGGCTGTGCTGTTGTGGGGGTTCTGGATGCCATTCCCCGTGTCAGGCCCTGCCCCTGGGCCGGTTCCCCCCATGCCCCCTGTCCCCGGCCCCCCTCCCTCCCCCCGTGCTCATTGTGCCATTGTGCTGTGTCCCCCCTTCCCTTCCTTTCCCATGTGGGTATGTATGGGCCTGGGTTCCACTGTGTGTTCCACTGTGACCTCGTTCTCTCTGTGCCTGCTGTGTGTGCTGCCTCAGTGACTCTTCTCCCTCCTCCCCCTCCCTTCCCGTTTCCCTTGTGTGAGTGTCCCCTGTAAGTGCTTTTGGCTTCCTTTGCCCTTAGCCAGCCATGTCTGCCTCCCGCCCCTCCCCGGTGCCTTCTGGGTGTTTTGACCACGGCCGGGAATCGGCGTCACGTCTGTTGCACTGCCCTGGGCCATGGTCTGTTGGTCTGATTCCCTGCCGTGGTCCCGGTCCCATCACGTCTGTTTGGGGCCTTCCTGGACCATGGGGGGTGGTTGGGCGGCTCGCCACCGCTGGGAATCCACTGTGGTGAATCAGGACTGTGTAACATCTGAAATCACCCATTATTGGAAGTTAAACATTTACTTAATTGCTGTCCTAAATCTAGACCTTTACTTGGCTTGAGATTGAATGGATTTTCTATGTGGAGAAACTGTAAATCTTGATACAAATCTGGTATTAATTTGTGACTGCTTACTTAACGGCACCTTGGCTTCATGCATGGATTCAATTTTATTTTCATTTAAACAATTTTCCTATATACACTACCATTATTCTTTTAGCCTAATTGAATTTTATACTCCATTCGAAAAATAATGTTTAAATACACTCGGTTCTTGTCTGATTTCAACATGTATTTTCAATCCAATTTCATTTTGTAACTAATTCTTTTGTATATATATTAATTATAAAGTCAATTTCAATCCAAAGTTTTTTAAAAACTTTTGACCCAGGCCTGGCCCAGGCCCGGCCCGTCTGTAGGGCCTGGCTGTCTCTGGCAGCTGTGGGGGACTGGATGAAGACTAACCAACTGCGACTGAATCCTGAGAAGATGGAGGTGATGTTATTGGGTAGGTCGGCGGAGGTGACGGGTCCATCAATTGATGGAGTCTGCCCTCCGCTGACATCCCAGGTGCAGAACCTGGGGGTGCTCCTCGATGCACAGCTCCGCTTGGATCCCCAGGTGTAGGCTGTGGCAAGGAGTGCCTTCCGCCAGTTATATCTGGTGCGGCAGCTTCGGCCACTGGTTTCGGTTCTGGACTTGGCCACGATAATCCATGCTTTTATTACCTCTAGGTTAGACTACTGCAACACACTCTATGTGGGGCTACCTATGGTGATGGCTTAGAAGCTGCAGCTGGTGCAGAATGTGGCAGCCCAGCTCCTGGTGGGGTTGGGCCGCTGGGAGCACATTACACCAGTGCTCCGATCTCTGCACTGGCTGCCAATAGTCTTCCGGGTCTGATTCAAAGTATTGGTTTTATCCTATAAAGCCTTACATGGTCTGGGCCCTGCTTATTTGCGAGACCGCCTCACCTTCCGGGCTTTGATCAGCCCCTGCGGTCATCTGGGGGCACCTTGTTGGAGGTGCCTCGGGTTCTCCGAGGGGGGCACACAGAATAGGGCGTTCTCAGTGGCTGCGCCACACCTTTGGAATTCCCTCCCGGTGGGGGCAGGGTTGGCTCCGGACCTCCCAGCCTTCCGCAGGAACTGCAAAACCTGGCTGTTCCATCAGGCATTTGGTGAGGGATAAGGGTAGGGTGGGAGGTTAGGAAGGGTGGTATGGGGGTGTTTTATGGTTGTCTTATTTTATTGTTGAATTGGGTTTTTTTTTTTTTTTAATTGAATTGAAATGTTTTTAGTATATGTATTGTTGTCCTGTGGCAGGAGAAAATGGTATATAAATTTTGAAAATAAATAAATAAATCATAGCATCTGCAAAATCCCATCCAGTGGAGCTTTTCTGGGTGGTGAAAGGTCTGGTCAGTCCAGCCTGTCTCCACCTGGAACTGGAGTCATCCACTGCCTGCTGTGACATGTTTTGTGGAATACTTTGTTGATAAAATTGCCCGCATTCACCACGACTTTGACACTGCCAGTTTGGAGACAGTAGCAGAGTCAGAGGGTATAAATGCCCCATCTGGTCTGGTTTTATGGGATCAGTTTCAATCAATGTCACCAACTAATGTGGGTAATGGGCTTGGAGATGTTAGAACCAGCACTTGCGAACTTGATCCTTGTCCGTCCTGGCTGGTGAAGGCCAGCCGGGAGATTTTGGGGCTGTTGCTGGCTGGGATAATAATCAATGTCTCCGTATGGGAGGGGAGGGTACCAGACTACCTTAAAGAGGTTTTGGTCTGGCCACTACTCAAGAAGCCATTTCCTGACATTGGTTCCCCTGCCAGCTATTGGCCTGTCTCTAATCTTCCCTTTTTAGGGAAGGCTATTGAATGGGCACTGGTTCAGCAGCTTCAGGTGCATCTAGATGCTATCGGTTTTCTGGACCCGACGCAGTCTGGCTTTTGTCCACGGTATGGCATGGAGACTGCACTTGTGGCCTTGGTCGATGACATCCGTCCTGAATTGGATAAAGGAAATTCAACTCTATTGATTTTATTAGATCTGTCAGTGGCATTTGATACTGTTGATCATGAGGTGTTGTTGACTCATCTGCGAGACCTAGTTGGGGTGGGCAGGATGGTGCGTCAATGGTTCCATTCTTTCCTGGCTGGGGAATCTCAGCGGGTGGTGTTGGGAGACTGTTCATCGTCTCCCTGGGGCCTCCCATGTGGGGTACCACAGGCTCTATTTTATCCCCCCCCCCTGTTCGGCTGGGAGAGGTTGTGCAAGGGTTTGGGGTACAGTGTCATCAGTATGCTGATGACACTCAGTTCTTCCTCTCGTTTTCATCAGACCCAGGTCAGTCAGTCTTGGTGCTCTCCCAATGTCTGGCAGGTGTCGTGAATTGGATGAGGGTGAGTAACTTGGAGTTGAATCCTGACATGATAGAGGTGACGGTGGTAGATCACAGTTGCACCTCAATAGCCAGGTGGCAGCTGTGGCCAGTTATATCTGGAGAGGAGGGTCCAGTCTTATACTTCAAATTCTGATCTTGCCACCATCATCCATGCCTTTATCACCTTGAGATTAGACTACTGTAATGCCATCTACGTGTGGGGATGACCATGGTGACAGTCTGGAGACTGCAGCTAGTGCAGAATGCAGTGACTCGTCTCTTGACAAGGGAGGCCAATATGAACACATTACACCAGTTCTTCTCACTCTGCACTGGCTTCCTATAGTCCTCTGGGCCCAATTTGAGGTGCTAGTTTTGACCTAATAAGCCCTAAATGGTCTGGGTGCCACCTACCTGAGGGATCGCCTCATTCCCCGGGATCTGAAAAATGCGTGAAGTAGTGGTTAATAGAACAGTATGTAAGGTCACCCTCCATGTCTGACTCTAGACAACAGTCAAATGTTGGAATTTTAAAGATCAGGCTCTGGTGACTCAGTCTCATGTTGTTTAAATAAGTTAGTAATTTAGTATAAACTCATCTCTTGTTAATAAGAAAAATAACATGGAAAGAAATAGTGTGATTGTCTGTAACGGATATGATGTGTAAGGGAGAGCAGTGTGATGTGTGCTAAAGTTAGGATGGGTGGGAATCTCTTTTATTCCATTAGGTCTCATGGCTGTGTTCACCTGGCCCCGGACCTACTGACTTTCCATTGGGTTTGTAAAACCTGGCTGTTCTGCCAGGCATTTGGTGGAGGAGACGAATGAGGGAGGGATGGAGAGGGGGGGCTGAGGTTTAGGGTGGGGGGGGTTTATGTTTATATTTTTATGGCTTCACCATGTTGGTTTATATTGCTATTTTATAAGTTTTATATTTTTGTTTTAAATTGTAAGCTGCCCCGAGCTGCTCTGAAGAAGGGGCGGGGTATAAAATTGTAAAATAAATAAATAAATAAATAAATATAATTGTGAATGTGTGCAATCCTGATCCCTTTGCACCCTTAAAGGGATTGTGGAGACTGCTTCAAGTTTTTACTTTCAACCTGTGGTCTGCAGTGCAGAAAAATGAGATGCTTATTTTGCACACTTGGACCCTAATCTGTAAATACATACACCCACGTAAATAGCACTGGGTAAGTCTTTGTAGAGTTGGGGCTTTAGCAGGAACAATGCTGTTGGACAAGGGAGTTTCACAATAAGAAATGTGAGCATACAAAGGAAGGAAGGGATGGAAGTCTGCATCGTGGCTTCCTATAAAAGAGTAGGCAGGAGAGTTGTTTCTACTTTAAATCAAAAGAAGTTTTGCAGGGGCATAGGTAGGTTGAATAGGCTCCCGGTTACATCACCCAGCAGCACATAGTATAACCATAATATATGCATATGTGGTGTGCATGAGCCCTGGTGTAGCATTTACAGCACCTGCACATGTGATACCTATGCCCCTCCAGTCTTGGTTGAGCCACTCAGGAAACAGAAGAGAGTTTACTTGGAAGGGGAGGAAGGTCTCCCAGTACAAGGGAAGAAAAGTTTGTTTTTGAATGTTCATGCATAGAGGTGTGCACCAGAGACCCATGTTGTTTTTTGTTTTCATTTTTTGTTTTTGTTATTTAAATCTGTTGTTTTTGTTTGTATAAATATCACATTTTTGTTTTTGTTTTATTTTTTTATTTCCATTGGTTTCAATGGAAAACACATTTGTGGCTGTAACTTTTTTTTTTTCCATTATATTTGGCTGAAACTTGTGGGAGGATTGTATCTCCAATAAAAGGCACTACGTGTACTAAATTCCAGAAAGATTGGATAAAGGAATCTGATTTTATAAGCAGTTGAATTATGCTATTTTTCAAAAATCTGCATATACATTTCTGGCTGCAATGTCTTTGCCTCCCATCTAATATGGATGAAACTTGGAAAGTTTATACCACTCCCCATGTTTACTATCTCTGCCAACTTTCAGAAGGATTGGATAAAGGGTCCTGGTGGTATAAGCAATTGACTTATAAATGTATGTCTGACTGTAACATCTTTGTAGTCCAACCAGTGTTCATATAATTTGACAGGGCTGTATATAACACTTCCAGGATCATCTCTGCCACATATCAGAAAAATGTGAGTAAAAGGTTCCAATTATATATGCCTGCACAGCATATGTAGAAAATGAGCCTATGCCAGGGATTCTCTTAAGTGTCACTGTGGTATAAGATCGGTTTGTGATGCCAATTGGCCAGCAGAAAAGTCAATCACCTCATTCTGTGGTGTGACCATCTCAACTTTTCTCCCCCACTTCTTACTGGGAAATCGGAAACATCTGTTTAGGAAAGAGTCAATATAAATTATCTTATGTCCTCTGTCACAGTGCTGCAGGATGTGATTGTGATGATAACTGGCCAGCCTGGATGTGTAAAGTATGTCTCCTGATTGCTAGGATGCTATCCCCAAAGTCCCAGTTATGTCCCTTGTACGCCTGCCTGAGAGCCACTCCCTATGCCCGCCTCGAAGCCACCATTTGATCCTGTAAGTGAATGTGTCTGTCAGTCTGTTGGGTTGCTCCCCATCCTCCCTCCTACAGCATTCCTCTCCCTGCCATGCCAGGTGCCTGCTTCTGACTGACACTGTATGTGCTACTATTTATCTGAATAATAGTCTTCTAGGGGACAACTTCAATTGCTTATAAAATGGAGTCCCTTTATCAAATTGTCCTGTAGTTTGGCAGAGATAACAGGGAAGGTATGTAATAGATTTCTGCCAAACTACATGTAAACAGGATGGAAAATAAAAATGTTACAGCAGGAAATGTATTTTCAAGTTAATATCATATAACATCAGGACACTTTATCCAATCCTTCTGAAATTTGGCAGGATTGGTACACTTGTGGAGGAACATAATCTTTCTAGGTTTCATAAAAAATGAATGAATATAAAAAAGATGTATCCAGGAATGCATATGGAGCTTTTCTTAAAATGACAACATTCAATTGCTTCTAAAATCAGTCCCCTTTATCCAATCTTTTCGACATTTGGTACACATAGTGCCCTCTGTTGGGGTACCATTTATCCAAGTTTCATCCAAAGTGAATAAGAAACAAAAAAGTTATAGCTGGAAATACGTTTTTCAGTGTTGAACTGGAAAGGGAAGCTGGGTTTTTTTTTTAATGTTCTTGGGAAGGATTTCCTAGGGAGACCCTGATGAGAGAGAGAGACTTTTGTTGTGCCTGTTTGGCCAGGTGGATCTTATTAAAGGACTTAGCAGAGAGAGGAAGCTGGTATGTTTTGTTTGAGCTCAAGCAGGAGCAAAAGCTTACTGCAAGTGGACTCAGGTGGCCAGAAGGAGGTTTGTCTCTGGAAACAATTTGTCAAAGCAGCAGGCAATTACAGACATCTAGGTAAGCGGGCAGTGCTAACCATCTTCAATGGAAGTCTCCCTCACCTGCAGAATATAAGTTGCAAGACAGACATATAGGGCCTTTGTGGATCAGAGTGCTTTCTCCCATATATTAAAACTGTGGCTTGAGGAAACCCTCACAGGGGAGAAGAGTTAGATGCGCCTCCATGAACTGGAAGTCACTCAGGTGACATTGGAAAGAGCAGCGCCGTGTGACTCCCAGGTGTTTTGAAGCGCAGACTAGGTAAGATCCCAGTAGCCAAGGTCTTACCTAGGCTGTGTATCAAAACTTCTGGGAGTCACCTGGCATCGCTGTTTCCAATGGTGCCCAGGCAGTTTCTGGTCCAGTAAGGAGTGTGTAAATCACCCCTGCATTGGGTTTCCCCAAGCTGTATTTTTAAACTGCAGGAAAAATCCCACACATTTAAAAAGGCCATTGAGTGTTAACAGAGGAGACAATAGCCCACACACCAGGTGGGTGTCCACCTGCCCATTTACTATGCCCACCACGGAGCCCATATTCATGGTGGGGTCTTGGAAAATGTGGAGTTTGCCATGCAGGCAAATGCAGGCAAATGTGCTCCCACATGTCTGCAGTCCATCAATTAGGTTACATGCAGACTACATGTGTACAGATCCACCAGCACCATAGATTCACAGGTGAAAAGCCTATAACATTCTGAGGATCAACTACTTCCTGCCCCTCTCTCTGCTATTGCTCTCACTGGTGCCTTAAAAGGCCAGTGTGCATCAAAATTCATTCAAGTGTTGTCTCATCTCCTGGTTTACAGAATGCACCCAACGTTCACTCTTCAGAAGCTGTTACCATCTCTGGAGTGACTTCACAGTTAACGGTAAGTTAATGTACCAGGGGGGTGGGGGAGACTGCATTTACACAGCTGCATTATGAAGACTTCTGGGAATGTCAACAATGAATGCCCAGGGAAACGAAAGTGCAGGCAATCATGTGGAGAAGGGGGACTGGATGGGTCAGAAGAAAACGAACTGATACATTAGAAACATTTCTAAAGGCTTTATTGAACCATTTTTTTATTAAACATTTTTAAATGGGTTTCTTAAACTTTTAAAACTTTATTAAACTTTAAACTTTTTGAAAGGATCATTAGTATCACTGTAAAAGGTTAATTAGTGTTCAAGTATCATTGATTTTGGGGAACATTGCAGTTGCTGGTGTCCCAGACTTCTATGGCTAGCTATGCATTGTTCCGCTCTGTTCAGCTGGTCCTGGAACAGTTGGCTTGCCGGAGCTAACTGGGAGGGGAGGTCTCCAATGTGGCCCCGCCAGTCTCTGAGGCTGCGTTCCCACCTGTGGCAACGGTGGCGGCAGTGGGAGAGGTAAGGGAAGACGCGGCAGCGCAGAGGAGCCAGCCGATGGGAAAAGAGCCGGTGCGAATGGGGATCTGTCACAGCTTCTCTTGTGCATGTCAGGGTGCACAATCCTGCCCTGACATGCATGAAAGAAGCCTCAGCAGATCCCCATTCACACCAGTTCTTTTCCCATTGGCCGGCTCCTCCGCACTGCCGCGTCTTCCCTCCCACTGCCACCACTGCTGCCGCAGGTGGAAACGCAGCCTCAGATGTTGAGAACACAGGTGGTGATGGTTAGCAGGGAAGGGGTCTCCAGCTGGAGATTGAGTGAATGTGATTGCTCTCCAGCACCACTTCAAAAGCCCCAAAGCCCTCTCCAAAACAGAGCAGGTGTTGTTGAGTTGCCTGTTGAACTATCTTTGATCCAGGGTGTAGGCAATGCTGTAGACCTTCATAATCCAGAGCTTCAGTGGGTAGGCAAGGTCCCCCAGACAACAGGCTTCATGAGCACTCCCTCAGTGGAGGTTTCAGTGTTTGGTCCAAAGTCCCTGGCCTACATGCAGCCAAAGAAAAAGGACTGGTGAAAGATGCAGGTATCATGGTTCCTCCTGAACCACCCGTCCAGCACATCCATGACTAGGATTGGTTTGTAGTCCACTATAGTCTGGAGAACCATGGAGAAGAACACTTTGCAGATCAGGTAGTAATCTTATCTTTGCTATGGTGTGAGCAAATGATGGCAATATGGTTCCCATCGATCACCCCTATACAGTTCAGTAACCCCTTTCACTGAAAGACCTCCATTATCTCTGTGAGGGCAACCAACTGTACCACTCAGTCCAGTAGCACTTCCACAGTCGTGTTGCAAACCTCAACAATGATAGTGTCCACCAAAGAGGTTCCAACATCAAACTGCTGGCAGTAGAGTAGCAGGAGTTTGGAATGGAGAGCTTCCATATGGTGATGGCCATGCCCTGGGATGTGTGACTGCATTACTGTGCTGTCTTCCTCCAGTTGAGGCCCAAGGATCTCAGCTATCTGCAGGATGAGGCAATTGGGCATCCTGAAGTTGGAGTTCCACTTGGTGTCTTCGCACAATGACAGCACATTCTCCCACCAATCATACCTCTTGGTGGGTACAGCAATGTGCAGGGTGTTGGTGACTGAAGCTGCATCTCCTGACAGGTAGCTCTCATCATGTATCAGTTCTCCTTTCTGGGCTTTAATCCTTGACATTGTGGTCCATTGTTGTCAGAGGAAGGAACGTGCACAGCACCAAAGCAAGAGCTGCCTCTGCATTATGACACACCCCACTACCCCAGCCACAGCTTGAGCGAGTGCCTGTCTATGCCTAGAAATGTGCATCATCAAACCAACAACAGCAGCTAGCTTGGATCTGCTGGACTGATCACAGGTTCTGCTCAGCAGCAGTAATGAAGACCTGGAGTGCAATAATGAGCACCATGAAGATCTTGGGATCCATGACTTAGGTAGGTATCTATGAAGTCTGCAGGCAATGAGCCAAATGTTTTAAAAGGTTGAAAGAGTTGGGCTGCCTAGATAGGATTGGCTCAGTTGCACGATGCACATGAGGAATTGGGTGTGGGGAGCTATCCCTTTAAGGCTAGCTGAACACAACTGGTTTGGGCTGACTGAGGACAGGCTTCAGTCAGAGTGAAACAGCCATCTTGAAAGGCTGCCTGGGAATAAACTCGGTTTGGTTTGAGTTATCCTTGAGTCTGTGTGAGTCTCTCTAATACACAGAACATCACAGTGGGCAGAGATAGCAGGCACTGGACAGCCTCCTGGAGTCATAGCAACCCAGAAGAAGGAAACAGCTGGTGCAGCTGATTCTTCCCAGAATTTGCCATGGCTGTACACCATGACGGGGACAGCGTACTGGGAAGGGAGGTGGGGGTTGGTGAGCCGAATGCAGCAGGGAAGTACACTCGCCTGGCTATTATGTTTGATGCACTAAACCTGTGAGTGGGGCTGATTGGAGGTTGCCTACATGCACAAGAAATATATACACAGTGATTGCCCATTTATTAGGGTCTACATGCTAAACGAGTGGCAGGGGTGTACAATTTCATATCATTTAATGAATTACTGAGACAAATGGAGCCCCATTTATTTTCATAATTAAGGTAACAAAAATGAATGAATAAGCAAGCACTATTTGTTTGACACTACCCGTGCCATTTTGGAAAAGGGCCATGCATGCACAGAACAGTCCCGGTAGCCATTTTGCACATGCCCATTGATTCTTTTCTTCGTTTTTAATAAAATGAAATGAAAAAATAAATGAAAACGGCAGAGTCATTTATGACACCTCCTCAAATTGAATGTTTTTAAACATGATGTTAGAGCATGTCTCAAGCTGTGTTGGGATATTGACATGACACTGGTTGCACCCCATGTTCAAATGCGCTCCATGTTTAGACATGCACCCAATTACAGAGGCAACGGGTGTTCCCTTCCCTACATTTCCTCAGAACGCAGGCGCAGCCTCCAACATGGGATTTCTAAGCTCCCGTGAAAGTACGTTCTTCTGTGTTTTGTCTTGTGGAGTAGGTGCACAGGTTGTTGCCACAAGGGAAATGCAAAGAGCATTGCAGCAGGACTTAATATCAGGAGTGCTTTCATAGTAAACAAATGAAAAAACGAGCTTACAACTCCCTTTCAACTGGCACCTTTATTTATGTTCCCTCTGAGGGAACTAACATTTGTGCTTCAAAGAATGAGGATAGAGATGGGCAGGAAGGAGACGGCCAGAGCAGACCCGAGTCCTCTCCAGAAAACACAGTACTCTGTTGATCCGATAACCAGAAGTTGCTGCAAATACACTACTCGATATCTTTAAACGTAATGCTCCTGACATGTTTTGGAGGGGAACATGTGAGTTGACATAGCAATGCAATCGTGTTCCCATTCTGGGTTTATTGGGAGCCCAACATGTGGACAAAATGATATTCAAATCATTATGATCCTTACACGCAATGCTCAAACACGTGCTGAGGCCATTTGCCACCCGATCAATTAAAGACACCCAAACCTGAATGATGTGCTTTCTGCACACCCCTCATGAGTGGGGGATGAGTGGGGTCTGAACGGACTCCAGCGGGCTATGGTCTCATTAGTTAACACCCATAGATAGGAGGGTTTGATCAATTAAATGATACTTGATTAGAGTATCCTGACTCAATTTGAGCCTAAAGAGGTTGACACAATGACAGTTGGAAAATATGTTGTAACTTTACTCAGGCCCTTTCAGATTCAAAATAACAATGAGCTGCAAAACTTTATTAAGTACTGTAGCATTCAAGTCTTTTCCACTCGAACAGCCTTACATTTGACATTTCTATAACAGCATAATGACACAATAAAATAGGGTGAGTCACACAATAAGAACAATATTTGAAAATGGCTCCTTGGTGCATTACTGCTAGACAGCACAGGGTATTCCTCCCCCCCCACCCTTCTTTTTCCCAGAGCAGGTCTTTTGAAATGTGTTGTTTTCATCACCCCTCTTCTGTTTTCTCTGTAACTACAGTAGAATATCATCCATATCTCCTGTTTGTTCTTTCCTGCCTCATTGCCTCCTCTTTGAACACACACAATCTGCTTCTTCCCTGCAGCCTGTTATGGGCTAGATATTTTTTTTCTTTTCACTGACTTATATACCTCATGCAATCCCACTGACATCCCTGGGACTACACAGGCTGTAAATCATCGCAGAGTCTGGCTGTATGACTCTACTGTAGGCAGTTGGAAAGTGCAGCTGCCAACAGGAGGATATGTGGGAAATGAACAAGACTGCATAGGCTGACCATTCCTAATTGCTGCTCTTTCAGGTTGATTGGGAAAGCTATGTTGATGGTCTTGGAGAGGCCTTAAGGTAAATCCCACCCAGTAATAAACAGCCTGTTGCCTTATTTAGAGCCCTGAAGCTCTAATCTCTCACATCTAAGCTCTGAAAATAGGAGCATTTATTGAGCCTCAAGTTGGAAAACCAGAGAATTGAGACCTCTAAAGTCATTTTGTAACTAGCATCTGAAATACACAGAAAGTTCTTGTGTTCAAAACATCCTTCTACTGGATTTTTATCCAAGTTACATATATTATTCATAGAATTGTATTTATTTATTTTAAAATTTTATTTATTTAATATCCCCCCCCCCCCTCCTGCCTAGGCAGCCCAGGGTAGCATACAATATAAAATATAAATATAAATACAATTAAAACCAAAAAAACTTCATATGGATCATAACACACACACACACACACACACCCAACCACAATCCTCCAACTACTCATCTCCCCCACCAAAATCCTGGTGGAACAACCAGGTTTTACATTGACGCCTGAAGGAGGGGAGATCCAGGACCAGGTGGGTCTCCATCGGGAGGGAGTTCCAGAAATGAGGTGCAGCAACCGAGAACGCCCTCACCAATGTGACCCCCCGACAAACATGAGGGACCTCCAAAAGGGTGATCCTGGCTGACCACAAAGGCCGCTCTACAATTCAGAGGATGAGGTGGTCTCATAGGTAGGTTGGGTCCCAGGCCATGTAGGGGCTTTATAGGTAACCACCAGCACCTTGAATCGGACCCAGAAGGCTGTAGGCAGCCAGTATAATGAATGGAGCACCGGTGCTCCCAGCAGCCCATCCCCAGAAGGAGGCAGGCCACCACATTCTGCCCCAGCTGAAGCCTCCAAACCATCACCAGGGGTAGCCCCACATAGAACGTGTTACAGTAATCAAGCCCCGAGGTGCTGAAGACATGGATGATGGTGGCAAGGTTGCAGTCTGAGATAAATGACCTTACGTGTCATACCAGGTGTAATTTTAAAAATTCACACATTTTCTGGCTGGCATGTATTGTAAAGGGTTTCTGATGTATATCTCTGTAAGCAGGGACCATTCACACTGAAACCATCCCTGGCAGATATTTAGTGATCCCATTTTTAAAAACAAACAAAAACAACAATAAAGGGGACTCTACAACATGGGTGGAGAACCCGTGGCCAATGAGTCAAATTCAGCTTGCATCTGGTTTTTATTTGCCCCCTTTCCAGTTGCTAGATCTGGCCTGTGGGTTCAGTTCCTATCCTCAAACACTGAAAGGGTGAGCTCAGGCTAAGGGATTAGGGATGAAAGTGTAAGATTTAGGGAATTAGCTCTCTTTGGATCGGGGGACCCACACACCCTGGTTTGCACATATGAGAGATTCACATAGAAGGGATCTTAAATCATAGTTATAGATTTATTTAGTTGTTCACACATTTATAAAGCCCAGTCTGTAATGATCCAGCAGCAGTTACCTAGCTATACAATATCCCACACCCAAAGTCAGTCTTACATGTCTTGAAAGCTCAAAACGGTGGATGTCATCTGTCAGGAGCAGGAGATAGGGTTGTAGGACCCCCTATGGAGGGGTCCCGGAAAGGGTCAACAGCCCACGAACACCAAGTTAGATGCCAAGCGCTGAGACAACGTTCTGGTCTCTGCTTCAGTCTTTTATAGTGTTTTGGGGAGAAGATGTTCTTCAGTATGCATATTCCAGGGTGCTTGATTGTGCAATGTGCTTGCTGGTATTCATCTTACAGAGTCTGGCTGTCATCTCCCTTTCCCATCCATCTGGAGCCTGGGTGCTAATGGTCACATTCCCAGTTTGTTTGTTAGTCAGGGTGGGCACTTGATAACAGGACATCTTTTTCCCTCCCTTCAGGCAGGGAGTAGATATGCCTTTATCATCTGTGCTGGTGCAAAAAGGGTGATGGCCGCTTGAATGGCTTCTGCTTGTCAGTTGGCAACTCCCTGAGCAGAAACATCTCCTCCTTCCCCTCCAGGCGTGAAGGAGATATTCTTCAGGGGTGTTCAAGCACCCTCTCATCAAGCCCCTTTGTTTTAGTCTTTGTCAGTGCTTTGTTCCAGGCTGGGTGCGGTTGGTCAGCAATATGATGTAAATCACTGGTCTTGCAAGACATGATGATGTGGTTGGGAGTTTGTGAAAGTCATGTGAGATTATTTCCCACACAGCCTACCTGGCTATTTCTAGAGATCCTGCCTACTGGATCAGTACAGAGAATTCAGAGCTTTGGTACAATAGTTACATGCATTTTCAAATATGGTCATTGGTTCCAGTATATTAATTCTCATAGTATATTACATACAATTAAATCGCAACAGTCCCCGCCTTGTCACCATTTTGCAATATGGTGGCATAATTTTATGGTGACATAATTTTGTTTCTGGACTGCTTGAGGCTTTTAGGTTTTAAGGATCATTGACTTGTCTGGCTGTGAGGGAGCTCAATTCTCAGTCAGAGAGCCTATGTCCTTCGTGTCAATGGAGCATGAATAGCCCTGGCCTGCAAGGCTCGTATCGCTCTCTTTGCCCAACATGCAATCCAGATAACAGCAGCTATTAAAATACATTGAATGATTAAAATGATAACAATGGAATGTATTAGAAGATTGAACACCCCTGTAGCAGTGGGTGACCACCCAAATAGACTTTCCCCAAAAAGAATGTTTTATGGTATATTCTCCTTCTGTTAGGACATGGGTAATTGTATTTCCTTCTGATCTGAGAACCAGAGCTGCATGGCCTAACAGAAGTGCAACAAAAGCATGCCCTTGAAGATAAGCATTGATCCATGAGCTGGTTTCTCCCCACCCCCAGCCTCCTGAGCACATCCCTTAAACATTCACATACTCCAATTAAACATCCTTTAAACATTCACACATACACAAAAATGCTGGTTTTTCTAAATGCAGTCATTCAAAATGCGCTTAAATAAACTCATGCACTATTCACACCATTTTTTTTTTGCACATTTATGCAATTTTACAGAATGCGCCTTTGACATTCACACAATTCTGGTATACCCGCAAATCCCACCCCAGGGGAGCACAAGCCACAATTCCCACCACAGGGGAGCACCCCTCCGGGGTGGAGAAAGGACAGGTCCAGCCGAATTGCAAACACTCAGCCAATTGCCTGCTAATTAATCCCCCCATCCCCTCTCACACCCAGAACTAGCAACTTTGGCAGTCCCACCCCCCATCTACGATGTCCAGGACACACCCCCCCCTGATTAAATAGGGAGAAGCAGCTGCAAGAGGAAGCCCTAGTCAGTTTCATGTCAGTTTTTGATTAAATAGAGAAGCAGCTGCAAGAGGAAGCCCTAGTCAGTTTCATGTCAGTTTTTTATTAAATAGAGAAGCAGCTGCAAGAGGAAGCCCTAGTCAGTTTCATGTCAGTTTT
>QEPC01004803.1:414730-428784 GCA_003113815.1 Sphenodon punctatus | reverse complement strand
GAGAAGCAGCTGCAAGAGGAAGCCCTAGTCAGTTTCATGTCAGTTTTTTATTAAATAGAGAAGCAGCTGCAAGAGGAAGCCCTAGTCAGTTTCATGTCAGTTTTGGATTAAATAGAGAAGCAGTAGCAAGAGGAAGCCTTAGTCAGTATCATGTCAGTTTTATGTTGGCTTTGCTCTGTCTGCTCCCTATCACCTCTCCAAGCGGCGGAAGTCTTACAGCCAGCCACTGAACCCAAAATATGCTATGGAGTGACATTCCTACCACAGGATTTATGTGGGTCATATCAAATGCGTGGTTGTAAAGGTAGGCTTTGGTTGCCCTCAAACGCGCTGGAAAAACAAACGGAAGGACTGCTAAATAAGCGCATAGAGTCTTTCCCACATCGTTATAATAAGCAGGGGAAAGAAAAAAGTGTTTAGCTCCTGAATGTGGGAATGTGCTAAGTCACAGAGCTTGTAATCGTTCTCAAAGTGCCCAGCAGGAGTAAAAAGGTTCCCGGCCCCTGCTCTACAACCTTCACAATCCTATTTGGTTTTGTAGCCATATATAGTCTGATTTAAAGCAAATAAAACCCACGGAGTTACCTGAAAAATCTTTCTGTTGAACATCCCACTGGTGACAAAAAGAGCTTGTGTTTTGGTCTGTTTCCTGCCCCCCCACCCCATCTTGCAATTTCTTCCGTTGTTTTTCTACAACATAGACAACATGAGGAAGCCCCACACACCCAACTGAGTTCCAAATATTATTTACTAAACATAAACCTTAAAGACATGGCCTGAATAATAGACTACACTAGAACGCCATTTGGAGGAACTTCAGAGCGTAAGGGCAGTGCATTACACTAGAGATCTCATATACAACAGGGCTATGATTTTTGTAATGAAAATATCCTGACCATTTGGTAGGGAGGGAGAGAATCCCTTTTGTTTCCTCGTCTGCTGCAAGCAGTGCTGGGAGGGGCAGAGGGCTTTGTCTCACCCCCATCAAAGGGAGGAGTGAGCACTCTGAGACTGGGCGCTGGGTAAGCGTCTAAGGCTGGGGCCATCTCACAGTGGTTGCCAGGGGTAACAGCCAGGTGTGCAATGCAAGTCTCATGTTGTGGGACTTTCGGGCACTGTCTTTCACTTGCCCTGGGTTTAGCCAGCAGTCAGGGCTGATGCCAGAGCAGAAACAAGCAGGAGCTGGAACTCCTGAAACTGCAGGATCCAGCAACTCGTCTTGGTGGAGCACTGATGTGGAAATGGAGCCATGAGAGAATGCATGGGCATGGGCCCTGGTAAAGCCCTCTCCCCTCCCCCACAGGGCACTGTCCACAGCTCTGATGGGGCTCAAGGATCTCACCCCTCCTCCGCTTCCTTGAGATAATACGCCGGGCAGTATCCCTCCTCACCTCCTGGCCTGGGAGGTGCCAAGGGGCACTCCCCCACCCAACTAGCATTAGGGGACAACGGGAGTCACAAAGGCTTGCCCCCAGTCCCTTACTCCTAGAGGCCTACGCAGGCTGGGCCCATCATGAGAACAAGGCCCCTGTAAGGCCCAACTCTGGGACAGCAGGTGTGGGGGGGGGGACATAAAGGCCCCCACTAGTGCTCTTGCAGGCCTGAGGCATAGATGCTTGCAGGCTTGCGGTCCCTTGCACTGCAGGGTAGCGATCCAACCCCCACCTGTCCCCCGCCTTTTTATGCAGTGGAACTGCCACGGGACCCAACTACATGCTGGACCCACGACAAGGTGAAGCAGCAGCTTCCCTAAGAACCCTGAGGGTAAGTGTTCCTGATGCGAACAGTCACACTCCTCCTACATTCTGCACTGAGCCCCCCTCCCCTTCCAGCTTAAATGCACGTGCCTTTGGGGGGGGGGGGTCTGTTGTCCACCCAGGGAGCAAGAGGCTTTGAGGCCTTTGCATGGGGTCCCTAGAGGGGCCCACAGAGGCCTTGCTGCAGTGCTTCCCCTGGCATTGGGGGCACTGAAACAGACAGGCATGAGAGGGCCTGCACTCCCTCAAGGAATGAGGCCCATACACCTCCTGTGGGCAACAGGTGGCGAGGGTGCCTTAACTTTCCCACCAGGATGCTACAACCACAGAAGCATGCTCAGGCAGGTTGGGTTGCCTGCCCCCCCCTCTTGTTTCTGGGGCATTGCCCCCTCCATGATCTGCCCATGTGACAGGGTTGCCCCACACACCATCCCTTGGGGTGGAAAACAGGCAACACAGTACGCAGTACCTTGGCCCACTGGGAACCAGAGCTGCATAGGCTTAGGGGTGCATGAGGGCCCTCTGGCCTACCTTTCTTGCCACAGGAGCCCCAACATGCCACCTTGGAAGCAGGGGATTGGGGCAATGTGTTCTGGCATCTGTAGTTTCAAGCATGCTGTAAAGCTGGTACACCAGCCATGCCCTGTACACTGAAATGACATGGCACACTGCAATAATGCTGGTGGAACAAGGGGGAGCAGTTCCCAGAACCCGGGCTTAGGGCAGTACCCCCCTCAAGGGAGCAATCAGCTTACCCAGTAGGGTGGCTGAAATGAGTAATAATTGGTCCGGGAGGCAAGGGTACTCCCCCCCATCCCCCATTTTAGCCTTGCTGTGCCAGAAACCTATCAGCTCACCAGGCCAGCCACACTATTCTCTCAGGGCGCTTTTAGACGATCCCGCTAACAAGCGGGATCATTCAGAGGCGGGATCGGGCACCCGCCTTTCTCTCTATGCCGGGTCTGATGCTCAGAAGAGCATCAGACCCGGCGTAGAGACTCAGTGCGCATGCGCCCCTTCTGCGCATGCGCCCTCGTCAAAAAACCCTAAAGTGTGCCGTGAAACCGGCACAGCGGTGATCCGCGTTGGACGGGGCAGGATCAGCTGCCCAGTCCGACGCGGGGAAGAGCCGGCTTAAATCTGCTTTACCAATTTAAACGAGCGCAAAGAAACACGGCTGATCAAAGGATCAGCCGCGTTTCTTGTCTCGTTTAAAAGCAGCCTCAGTCTAGCCTACCTCACAGTGTGCGTGCCCTCATGGTGCTGTGTACGCCAGGAAGTGTGCCAGCCCCATGCTTAGTGCTATAGAGTTTTTTAAAAATTTAATTTTACATAATAATAAATATTTATTTAATGGTGTATCCAAATGCACATAACCAACATAGGTTTTTAAAATACACAGTGAAAATCAAACAGTAAAATAATACAAAATACATTGTCTTATAAAAAATTAGTCCCATCATTTTACCCTGATCCTTGTCTTCCTTAATAAATCACATTGGATGAACTATTTTCTAAGGATAACACCAAGGCATCATCCAGCAATGGCCATACAAAGAAAGAAGAATTAAGGAATTTTGGGCTGTCAGTCAGTTTTTATCCTACCACCGCGCCTTCGGGACTAATAGCTTTAAATTTTAGGAAGCAGCTTCTCCTTGTTGTTGATTTCAACAGGAATCTGGCCACAGCCTCTGAAATTTCTGTGGATTTATCTTCTAATAAGATTTTTGTCAATTCCTGACAGGATCTCCCTAGAGTATGTACCAAAATTGGATTCAGATAGCTTTCCCTGATATCCTGGTATAATTGGCAGTCCAACAAGATATGGGATATTGTTTCAACCTGTAGGGAGTCAAACGGGCAGAGACGGTTTAAAAAGGGTGTCCCGTTATAGCGGCCCTCAACAACCATGGAGGGGAATACACTAAATCGAGCCAAAAGCAGTTTGTGGCCCAAAGCATTGGGCCTACCTCTTTTCCAGTAATCAGCCACCTGATCAGTGTTGGGGATTAGGATTGCATACTGCCTCAGAGGAGCTGAGACCGTTATGGCAGCAATATCTTCTTGACGAGCAACATCCCCTATTCTCCTTTTAATTTCTACTCACGCTGCCAAAAGGCCTCTGCTTTGAAAATAGATTTTTGAAAAACCCAATTTCGTCACGGCCTCCTCTGCAACTGAAAGCCACCTTGATTGATATTTGTCATTTGCCAACAAGGGGAAGAAACCTGAGTGAGAATACACAGCAACATGCAGCCATTGTAGAAGGGCATACTTTTTAACCCTCCAATTCCAGCTGATCTGACCCATTTCTAACCGGGCTACAGCTACCACGGTTCCCTGGGGTAAATGCAAAAGTTTTCTCAGGAACCCTGCTTGAAGCTTATTCAGATCGAACGAACGGGGGGTAGCCCATACAAATGCTCCATACAAAAGTGCTGATGCAACTTTAACATTTAGGACATCCAACGTCATTAGCTCTTTCCCACTACCCTTCCTTGAAAAATATTTTAGTAGGGCTGCTGCCAGACCTGAGGCTTGATTCAGAGCTACCTTTTCCTGGTCATTCCATAATCCAGACTTACTAAAGATTATACCTAAATATTTGTACTGCTGCACTTGCTCGATGTTAAAGGCTCCCAGCTTCCAGCAGTATTTCTTAATTTCCTTCCCCAAAATCATTATTTTAGTTTTGGCATAATTTATTTCTAGTTTATTTTTCAGGAAGTACTTCTCCAATGCCAAGAGCTGTCTATTCATCCGAACTTTTGTTTGGGAGAGCATTACCACATCATCGGCGTAGAGGAGCACCCCTATCGGATAGTCCACAAGCCTAGGTGGAAAAAATTCCGAAGAAGAAAACTTTGGTGGAAAATCATTAAGGAAATAATGAAATAGGCTGGGGGCTGGAAAAATTTTATTTTAATTATTACGCTGACTTCAACAAGACAGTAAAAGGGGCCAAACATTCTGATTCCATATTCGAGTTCCCGCATAGTGACACTGGCTAAGCCCACAGCAGGCAAAGTCACCTAGAGACTCTTTACACTCATCAGCGTCAAAGGGCAAGAAATTTTCATAGCCACTAGATTGTTAGGGCAATATGTTTCCACGCCTGTAGTGCAGGAACTCGGTGGAAGGGCATCTTTCTTGCATGCTCCACTGTAAAAAGAGTTGGTTGTTTCCTCTCATTAGACAGTCTGGGGCAATGATCCGCCCTAGATCACAAAGGGAACAACAGGGATTGACAGTACTTTGTCCACATCATTCTACTGCAGAGAGGGTCCCCTTAGCACATTATTGTTTGGGGGCAATAATTTGCCTATAGAGGCAAGATTGACGAGTGAGTACACCTTGCATGCATCATCACAAGAGAGCAAGGTTTTAATTAGTCCCAGACATGCCAGGCAACCAGATAAGCTATGTCACATGGCCCAGTTGTCTTGAACACACACGCCCCCAAGAGATGATGTTCTCAGCCGAGTCAACTTATTGTTTGAGCATGGGCAGCCCCCAGCGCATCAACACACAGCAGGTTGCCCAGAGGTAGGACGCCCATTAGAAATCAAGCATTGCGCACACTAGGGTGGGCAGTCAGACACCTCATCTGTATCAAGCAAAGCCTGGCCCCGAGCCTTCTAACATTTCGGCGGAACTGTAAGACCTGGCTGTTTGCCCAGGCCTTTGGGGGAGGGTAGGGAGGTGTTTTTTTTTAATCCCCTACCCATTTGTTTTGTCTAGCCCTGTTAATATTTATATTGAATATTTGATTGTTTTTATNTTTTTAATCCCCTACCCATTTGTTTTGTCTAGCCCTGTTAATATTTATATTGAATATTTGATTGTTTTTATCTGAATTTTAATGTATTTTATTGTTTTAATTGTTTTGTGTTGTGAGCCGCCCCGGGCTGTGTTGCAGGAGGGGCGGGATATACATTTGTTTAAATAAATAAATAAATAAATAAATAAATAAGAGATGACCTGCTCCTGGTACCTGCAAGAATGAGCAAGGTGCCTCTTACGGTCACTAGTAGCAAGCAATGCTATTTGCGCTTATTGACAAAAAATGGCGAGTTATAGCATAGGTCCCATAACCCTCCAAACCAGACAACAGACTGTACCTCAACCCCTCGCGTCCCCCCCGTATACATTTTAAGGTTCTGATCACTGGGTAGCAGAAGGGTTACTGAGTACCAGCAGGAGCACAGACCCTGATAGGTTGGGTTTGTTAATCAGGTGCTTATATGGAGCAGAGCAGTATTCCTGGAATGCTCAGCAGAATCAGTGACTGGGTAACTTGTAATCCCCGGCCACCTTCCCCACAGATACTGGACCCGTAAGTAGGGGGTAGCACTGGGATAGGGTGCATATCAGTTCCATCCCAATCCAGCCAGTAGGAAATGGCTGACAGGGAGCTTCCAGGGCCCCCCAGTAAGCCGAGGGAAACCACATTGCGAAATCCAGTCAAGGCAGGAAAATTCAGGGAAGTCTTATCTCATGAACGTTTCCCTATAGTCCTGCATGAATCTCTCACCCATCCGTGCATGCGCTGCTAATATGGCAGTGTGGTTCATTCCCACAGGATAGGGGTCCACATGACAGCCATTCCTCAGTGCTCCCATAAGCAGGGTTACTGGGGTCCTATGCATGTCAACCAATAGGGTTTGTTCATTTCCCAAGGGAATATTCAAACAAAGCCAGGGGGAGTAGGAGGGGTCAGCGCAGGGGACTATTAGGTTTGTAAGTAACCACTAGCTTTGTAGTTTACACAATGGATTCATGTGGCAATTCATCCAGACTGCTGGGTGGCTGAATATTGCACATGGGGGCACATATTGATTGAGCTTATATTTTATGTCCAATGAGATCCTTTTCCAGGGTGGAATTGCCCCACATCTGGATGACAGGCACCAGCAACAGGTGCATCAGGGTGGGAGAAGTTGGGCTCCCACTGAAGCCTACCCAACAATTGGTCACAGGTATAAGGCACCCACCTGCAGGTCACAAGTTGTGGAAGCTTTGCCATTCCAGCAGCCAGCACCTCCAGTCAGGCGTGCCCCAAGGGGCTGTGACACTTCCCCCTCCCTTAACTACCTAGTGGCCAATCCCAACATGTGCGGGCATCAACACCCAATCAGGCTGAATGTTATATCAGGGGTTTTACAATCCACCTGAACTGCCGTAGGGTGCCGGGGCATGCATAGCAATTCATCCATGGTAGTTCTTGAGGCTGTGTGGGCCGGCGGGCAATCCCCCCACACCCCAGGAACCCAGGGCAGTATTCAGGGAGTGAAATCACAGCTTTCCCTCCCTCCACCCACCTCGCCAAAAATATTTAAGCCGCAGGGACTGCAAGGAGGACCAACAAGGGGTACCCGCAGGGCTCAGCCCAGACCCAAGCATGACACGCTGTTCAGGTCTTTTCAAACTGTTCAGCTGTTCTTTTCGAACTGCGTCCTACCAAATCCACTTCGAGATAGCAAATACATATTCATTCCCTCACTTGCTTCTGTTTATGTTATAGATATGGCTATGCCATGGCAGCATAAGTGAAGGATAGCAGTTTCCAGCATTGGCCTCAGCAATGTAGCCTGGAAGCTGGTCGAGCAGGCGTTAACAGCAAATCACACCACTACTACCTCTGCCCTTGCCCCAGGGGTAAGGCTGAGTTCTACACTCGAGGACATGGACAGTCTTGGGTGGACAATGACCACCCCACCTCTTCAAGGTCACTAGTCATATGACATGCATTCCCAACTAGGCTGGGTGGCTGTGGGGGAGAGTGACCTAATTTATAGAGCATAGAGTGACAGCAGTTCATGAGGGCACATCAGGATGCACGGAACTGCCGTTTGTCACCTGACATTACTGGCAATTCAAGATGCTTGCCCAACCAGCTGGGTGCCTGGAGATAGAGTGACATAAATGGTAGACCACAGAATGAGGGCCGTACCTGAGTGTATGGCAAGACGCCCAAAACCTCTTGGTTATAGTGTGCTACTGGTCCCGGGATTGGGCATGGCCCATCCCTAGATAACCTGAATTGGATTAAAATGAATATTTTAATATTTTAGTGCAGCCATTATATCCCAACAATGTGTATTTGTCTTCTGGGGTGTGGGACAATAAAAAGTCAAAGGAGAAAGGCCACTATACAATGTAGATTATGATACATCAATTCACGGGAGCATTTAAGTAATAAAATTATCTAATGTTAGCACTGATCATCATGCTCTTATATGAAAAATTTAAATTGAAGACAACTGAAAAACATACATGCTACTTCAGACTTCTCCACAATTCTGGAATGGCAGGTTGTATACTGAGAGGATGACCTTGATCTCACATCTGACATCTTGCTTATAAGATGCTCTCTTACATGCTTGTAAGAGGAGCAGGGCTGACCTTACCACAGGGCAATCTGGAGTGATGCCCCCCCTCCCTGCCCAGCCATGATCTTTCTGTGGGTCCTGCAGTAGCCCCTGTTTTCATCAGGGCAGGATGGGGGGGGCACTTCTCCCAGTGAGGCCCAAAACACCACCTTTAGGGTCCTGCAAAGGATGCCCCCAAGCGGTGAGGGCATGAGGGAGGGGCTAACAGGGGTCCTGTCAGAGAGCATCCAGCCCCCCCCCTGTAGGGCCACGAGCAGGTCAGCGCGTAGGGCCCCGCAATAAGTGGGAGAGCACGGGAGCCAGCATCAGAATGCTTAGGCCACATCGGGGGGTGGAGCTAAGGCTCGTAGGGACAGCGGAGGAGAAGCCCCGCCCTCGGCGTAGGTAACGGGATGCACGCATGGAGGGTGGAGCCCCGCCCTGCACGCAGTAGCGTGCCGCAGGACGGGGGCCTATAAAGGAGGCTGGCGGGGCCTGGAGCTCCCGCCGGTAATCGTATTCGAGAGACTGGCCCTGGTTGTTTGGTGATAGAGACTTGTTCCCTGGATCCTTAGCCCTTACCCTTGGAGTGATTGGAGCGAACGTCTGCACCCTTTGTATCTTCCCCTTGTCCCTGAGTGAGACTGTGGTGAGTGTATGCGGGACGGTGTCTGTCTATGTTGTTAGTCCTGTCTTGTGGAGAATATCATACTGACCCTTTGGAAACCCTGAGCCTCTCTCCTGTACCTTCGTAGTTGGTCCTGAGGGCATTACTTCCCTGCACTTAGACTCCTTGATGTTTGCCAGTATCTGTCCCCCACTGTCCCTGGACCCCATTTCCCTGTTCCCTGCTCCCTTTCCCTTTGTGATCCCTGCCTTCCCCTCCCTGAGGTGTGTCCCCCCCCTCCCCTTTTCCCCCCACCTCATTCCACGGTGCCTTGGGCCCTGCATATTTCCCTGAGTGAGTGGAGGTTGTGTTTTGTGTTACCCCTTCTCCCGTTGGGGCAATTGGCCTACTCTCGTAGTCCCTGTGATGAGTTGGGCTGCCCTCTGAATAAGGGAGAACGCCCATATAACACCCTGAGGGACCTCTTTCCACCTAAGAGAGATTCCTCTGTGCGAGAAAGCCGCCTCACTCCCGTGTCTGTGTGGGAGTGGTTGAGTTCCCCTCGCCTGCTCCCTCTCCTTCACCCCCCCTTTCCCCCTATATCCATGACAGGTCCTGGATTTGATCTTCACCCTGAGCCCCTCACATTCTAAGGCTGGCCCTGAAGAGGAAAATGATCCCTTGCTGTCTGCGCTGTAAACAGGCACCAAAGCACTTCTGAACAATTGCAGTCAGGTTTGATTCATGAAAATCCACCTGACATCACAATTTCCATGAACACCATGGTCTTCAGTAGAAACAGCTTGTTGCCTTAATAATATAGTTGCTGTAGTACAACATGTGCCTGTTCCCAATATTGTTGTCATTGTGATAATCTTTTAACTGATTTGGAGCTTCATATTTCCAGAGGCCTTTTATATTATTTCTAGAATAATCTTTATTCTCTCTGGTGGTATCCTTTGATGCTATTTCTAATCTCCAAAGAGACTTCAGGGTGCTTGAATGCAATCTGCAGCTCCAAGTTCCAACAGACTTTGACACACTCTGAGATGCTCCAAGCCACAGTTCTAGAACTGGTTAGGCCTGTGTTCTCATTCTCATGTGTTGCTTTATTATTGGTGACCCCCAATTTAGTTCACTTAACCCTGAGCAATCTGTGGCAGTTCTCTTTACATAGGAACAGGTGTCTCTTTTTAGACCTGAGTTCTTGGTAATGTTTTAAAGCAAATGTTGCTAACATATTGGTGCTGTTCTCTTTCAGCCTGGTTACCTATAGCTTTTGCAATCAGCATGTGTGTGATTCCTTTCCCCTTTAATAACTTTTGATCACACAAGCTAAATTCAACCAAATTTGGTAAAGAAGCAGAAGGTCCAACGGTACGTAGGGCTTCCATAGTTCATAACAAATAGAAGTGCCTGGAGATGAGATATGTACTCTTTTTGTAGCTGAAAAATCCCACTGAGCATTGTGGAATTATTCCTTAGGAAACAGGTTTCATCAGGTTTCAGGCTTGCTGCAGAGAGCTACATTTTTATTCTCTCTGGTGGTATCCTTTGATGCTATTTCTAATCTCCAAAGAGACTTCAGGGTGCTTGAATGCAATCTGCAGTTCCAATACACTTTGTCACACTCTGAGATGCTCCAAGCCACAGGCATCCAGAGGTTGGAATGACATGAGGTTATTCTGCATCCGAGGTCTCCCTGGGATACTTAAAACATGTTTTAGTTTAGATTGTATAGCTTCCTGTGTATTCATCATTTCGGCAGTCCAGCCCTGCTGTCAGCAGTTTTGAAGTATTTGTTATTTTACAGCTATGGACTCCTCTGTGCTCATCATCCATTTATTTTCACTTCAAAGGATCCTTATAGCTTCTATTTTCCACTTGTTTTGATTTCTCCTACTGTATCTGCTGAAACTGGTGTCTCATTAGGTGGCCAGTGTTTTCACTTACTGCTATAAAACTGTCCCTAACATGATACGTCAACATTTTACACTGTAAAATAGCTTTTCATTATTTCTTAGTCTGGAGGGATAAGGGTTTTTAAATGAATGATCATAAAATTATTGATATAGTTTTTCTGCAATATGAAAAATATTAGGGATGTGCAAACAGAACAAGGTTTGGATGTTCGGCCGATTGGTGGTTCGGGTCGAATGTTGAGTTTGTATTCAGTATTAATTTGGTCGGGCTCAGTTCAGTCTTTAATTTGGTGCAATTGGGAACTGAAAATGACACTTGGTTTTTGAAATAAAGGGAAAAAACTAAACAACATATATACAGATATAACATTTTTGTTTCTTATTCTTTTTTAATGAAATTTGTGGAGATTGCACCCCCAATGGAGGGCACTATTTGTACCAAGATTTGGAGTGATTAGAAAAAGAAAACCGATTTCAGAAGCAATTGAATATTGTGATTTTAAGAAAATCTCCATACACATTAATGGCTACAACTTCTTTATCTTGCATCTAATATTCATGAAGCTTGTGCAAATTATGTTCCGCCATATGTTTAATACTGCTGCCAATTTTTAGAAAGAGTGGATAAAGGATCCCAAGGGTATAAGATATTAACCTGAAAATACATTTCCAGCTGTAACATTTTGATATTCCATTCTGTTTACAGGATATTTGGCAAAAATGTATGAAATACATTTCCTGCCATTTCAGAAAATGTACAGGAGATTTTAATAAAGGGGCCCAATTATATAAGCAATTGATGTTGTCCCTGTGAAGATCATTATTCAGATGAATATCAGCATATTCAGTGCCAGTCAGAACCAGGCACCCTGCATGGCAGGGGGAGAGAGACTGTAGGAGGAAGGATGTGGAGCAAACCCAAAGACTGACAGACACATTCAATGGCCAAACACATTACTGCAAGCTTCTAGCTTTACAGGACCAATTGGTAGTGGCTTCGAGGTGGGCATAGGGGGCGGCCCTGAGGCGGGTATAAGCAACATAACTGGGACTTCTGAGATAGCATCCCAGCAGTCAGGAGACATAGTTTAAACACATCCAGGCTGGCCAATAATCATCACAATCACATCCTGCAGCACTGAGACAGAGGACATAAGAGAATTTCTATTGACTCTTTCCTAAACAGATGCTTCTGACGTCCCAGAAGCAGGTGGGGGAGATATGTTGGGATGGTCCCAGCACAGAATGAGGATATTTGGTTGACATTTCTGTTGGCCAATTCACATCACAAACCGATCTTATACCACAGTGACATAAGAGAATCCCAGGCATAGGCCCCTTCTCTACCTACGTAGAGGCATATAAAATTGGAACCCTTTATAAAAATCTTTCTGATATTTGGAAGAGTTGATCATGAAAGTGTAATATATAGCCCTGCCAAATTTCATGTACACTGGTTGAACTACAAAGAAGTTATAGTCAGACATACATTTATATGTTAATTGCTTATACCACCAAGACCCTTTGTCCAATCCTTCTGAAATTTGGCAAAGCTACTAAATATGGGAAGGGTTATAGACTGGACAAGTTACACCTACATTACATGTGAGACAAAGAAGTTATAGCTAAGAATGTATATGTAGAATATTGCAAAATACAATAATTCAACTGCTTCTAAAATTGGATTCCTTTATCCAATCGTTTTGAAATTTGGTACACATAATGCTTTTTATTGGTAGTATAGGCACCCCAAATTTGAGACACATATAAAAAAACAAAAATGTTACAGCTGATAATGTGTTTTCCATTGAAACCAATGGAAATTCAATTCCGAACTCACCGAACACATCGAAACTGAACGTTCGAATTAGAATTCGGTTCGCACGTTCGGTTCGGTCAACTGAACTATTCGAGTTCAGTCTGAACTCCGAACTTCTGAACCGCATTCGCCCATCCCTAAAACATATTGTATATGACAAGGATTTAAATATTTCCATATGGGACTGAAATAAAGGGTGAAAACAAGAGAGACAATAGTCCATGTTAGCCCTCATTAAACCACATCATTCATTAGGTGGTTCACTCACACCAGACATGAGGCTGCCACTCAGCCCCCAGTCACAGGCCATTTTTAAATGGGACATGCTCATGAAGGTCCATCCATTCCCCATCCACCTGAGTGCCCATCAGAAGGTGGCATGGAGGGATGTGTGCTCCCATGACCCACACACCTATCACTCATGCCCACTCATGGAGCATCAGGGAAAAATCTGGGATGCTCTGTGCAGGGACAGGAGTGAGAGGTGTTGGGTAGGGGCGCACACCCATCCTGAACCATTTTAATTCCACACACAGACTCACCAGATGTGTATCAGCACTCCACGCACCACACACAGACACACCAACACACCCCACCATGCCTGTTTAAAAACAGCAACAGCATCGTCTTGGAGAATATGGAATGCACCATTTATTTATTTTATTTATTTTCATGAATTTCTACCCCGCCCCTCCTGCCATGCGGCTCGCGGCGGCTTCCAAAATATTAAACAATAAAATCACTTAAAATCATTCAACACATTATAAAACATTAAAACAGGACAAAGATCAGCATAAAAACCCAAAATAGGTGGGGGAACTAAACACCCCCCTACCCCTCCCTCCCAAAGGCCTGGCCGAACAGCCAGGTCTTACAATATCGCCAAAATGTTAACAGGCTAGGGGCCAGGTGAGCTTCCTCCGGAAGGGAGTTCCAAAGCCGCGGCCCCACTACCGAGAATGCCCTCTCCATTGTGGCCCCCCGCTTAACACGGGGGACCTCCAGGAAGGCACCCCCGGCGGACCGCAGGAGCCGCTCTGCGGCGCAGAGGGCGAGGCGGTGCCTAAGGTATGAGGGGCCAAGACCATGTAGGGATTTATAGATTGTCACCAACACCTTGAATTTGGCTCAGCACGCTATCGGCAGCCAGTGCAGAGCTCGGAGCACAGGTGTAATATGCTCCCGATGGCCCGTCCCTGTAAGAAGATGAGCCGCCGCATTCTGCACTAGCTGCAGTCTCCAAACCAAGCACAAGGGAAGCCCCATGTAGAGCACGTTACAGTAGTCAAGCCTTGAGGTGACGAAGGCATGGATGAGGGACGCCAGGTCCGGGCCGGAGACATATGGACGCAGCCTACGTACTATATATAGCTGGCGAAAGCAGCCTTAGCGACTGCCTCCACCTGCCGCTCCAGACGAAGGTCTGCATCCAGTGTCACCCCCAGACTCCGAACCTGGTGAGCTATAGGAGGGTGAACCCCCCCAACTAGGGGGGCCACTACCTCCTTCGCTCTCCCCACCAACATCACCTCCGTCTTATCAGGGTTGAGCTTCAGTCTGCTCAGCCGCATCCACTCC